>QAXH01002347.1:0-22307 GCA_004335635.1 Chloromonas sp. AAM2 | reverse complement strand
TCTATCTTGAGGTTTCAGTGTACATTCAACCGCACCAGATCCTGACTGAATGTTGTGTTGTCGCACAATGTATTCAAGTTGTGATGTCTCGTAACGGGCTAGGAATTATTCACATTGATACAAGTTTACATTCAAAAATTGATATAAATCTTTTTACGAGAAATCACACCCTAAAACCGGCCTAAACCCACCGAGCCACTCACTATTAACAGGCCCTACACTGTTTCCAGTGGCGTTCTTGGAAATTGTCCCAGAACTGGCAAACATCTTTTTTGTTGGGAGCACACCTCAGTTAGCGATCATTTCAGCCTTCCATGCAATGCATTGCAGTGCCTATTGTCTGAGGAGGCGGTTGACACCCAGCTGTATATGCACTTCCATGGCTTCGTGCACAGTTGTGGACGTCCAACGTGCACTTGGCAGTTTGATTGCTGAATAGAAAGATCAGATGGGCGTCATCAGCTGGGAATGCGAACGGACAAGCATCGGCCACTGGGGGAGCCCAAATAGAGAAACGCAGACCATGTGCTTGCAACGCCGTGCAAGCCATTTGCAAACTTGCCAGGATTATACGTTGAGAAATATAACAAAGCCAAAACAAAACAATGAATCCTCACTCCGAAGGATGTTGCTCAGGCGAAATTGTCCTCCTGCTACAGCAAAGCCTTGCATAACACTCACAGTGTGGTTTGATTGGCATGTGAACTGTGGTTTCACACCAGCATTGCCGCTTCACGCCCAAGTGATGCACAACACTGGTGTAAAAATTACCAAAGAACAGAAAGTAGTTGCGCATATGCAAAGAATGCACGCGATGCCTCAAGGCCATCTGAGTCATAACAAAGCAAATGTGCAATGCAATCTGAGTAGACCACGCTTTGGGAAAAAGAAGTCAGGGGCTCATGAGCACGCTTTGAGCAAAAGAAGTCAGGAGTTTATGAGAAGTACGAGATGGTGGTTTCAGGACCGCGTATCCCTAGACAGCTGGAGCTTCAGCCATTGGAGTTCTTCCGTATGTTTCATCAAAAAGTGGAATAATTATTGCAGGTTGAAGCCTGGTTCTGGTCACATTGTTCAACCACCTGGCACATACCAACCTGGGCAAATGCGACAGTGGCGCCCACTCAAACGCAAGCCAACTCCAGCGTCCCATGTGTTCAGGAACGCAGCTGCATGACCAGAATGCAGTTGAGCACAGGTGTGCACGCCACAACAGATCACATGGCCCGCCTGCATGTCACATGGACTCATCAATATCTGCACCTCAATGGACTGGTTCCGTCCGGAGATATGGTTGAGTTTAGCAGGCAGCAGTGCCTGCTGAAGCTGAACACCCTGCAGAGCTAAAGAAAGTCCCTGTACAATTCTGGTCGTGTTCATATGACATGAATCAATGCAACAGCCGAAACACTTGTCCTTCTGCACATTCAAGTGCTACTGTTGCTCAGGGCCACGGTGCGATTCCTCTACATGCAAACTCGTTGCTTCTGGGATTGCCGCTCATGTGCTCGCACTGGGGTGTGTTGGCACCCGGCGGTCCTGCCTAACGCCGCTGTGCATTTCAACCATGCGATGACCATGCCATGCCATGACCGTGCCATGCGATGACCATGCCATGCCATGACCGTGCCATGCGATGACCGTGCCATGCCATGCCATGCCATGCCATGCCATGACCGTGCCATGTAACGACAGTCATGACTTTGCTCCTTCCCTTAAGCACTGGTACAAAAACACGACCGTCAGCACCTGCGCTCTTGGGACTGGATGACACTTAACAGTCATCCTGATGGCTGGGCGCCAAGCTATTCGTTGTTAAGTGAGTTTTTCCTAGCAAGACATGATAGCTTGGGTGTTTTCCCAAGCAGCGTACGTTCTTGTGTTCACCAAGCTTAGCCCAAGGACTGACCTTGACGTGTGGCTGAGTTCACCAAGCAAACTGTTGGCTGCTGTTCAAGCTCTGCTGCCATCTGTCCTGCATCATGCGGGCAAGCCCCATGCTGTCTCCACAATCAGCAGCCTGCCTGACACGCTGAGGCCGCTGGCTGCCAATCTATCCAGGCCTCCGCATCAACTGACTGTTCGTGTCTAATTTCCTGACCTGCCGGGTTGAAGGCAACTAGGTTAGGCCTTTGGCTGCCACTTTGTCCAGGCCCCAGGTAACTGTTCCTCTCTGATTTCCTGGTCTTCCAGGCTCTCTCTACCCTATCCTGGTCTCAGATCTTCTCTACCAGTCGCTGGTCCTTGCGTTCAGGTCCATGTACTGAATGTGTCCGTTGCCCGCTCCCAGCCGCTCCACCACAATGCTCTGGGTGATGCTGCTTGTGGCAGTGCCCAGGAATGCATGGGCCTGGACAGCAACCTCCTCCTCGGCCTGCAGACACCACACAAACCGTAGTCACCGTTTACGCCATACTCTTACCTCTGCTAACTCTCTGCTTACTCAAGGTCCTTTACAGTTGCCGTTCACACGCCACCTATTGTTGTCGAAGGTCTTTGCCACAGGGCAGCACGTACACTTCATTCCTAGACACATTGAATGCAAACAACATAGAGCTGCACAGTGCCAGCTGTAAGCCACAATCGACGTGGTCACAGGGGGGTCTGGCCTGTTACATTGGTTCCTCACCATGGACATGAATGTGGCTGTTGTGTCGGTGCAGCCCGCTAACTGGAAGAGGACTGGCTCCGTGAGGTAGGCAGGGGTCACGTCCACCTGACAACGTGCAAAACACGAGCTCTTAGAGCCCACCTGGAGATGGATCACACGTTTATAATTGACGGTAGGGGGTGGGTTGCATGCAGCGAGGGTGAATGCTAACAAGCCGGGCAAGACATGGGTTTATGTAGGTTTGTATGGATTTATGTGGGAGACTGCCCAGTCCCTGTGGAACTTGTGCAGCGCCAAGGGGAAATCGCAGGGTTGCAGGGATGGCGTCAGTTTCTTACATCACACCTCATCACGGGCATGATCCGACATGTAACGGAACCCAGAGTTTGTATGAAACTTTTGGTATGGCAGTCATGCAGCCATGCAGCCCAGATCATGCTGCAAGTCATAGCCCTCATTCACTGCCCAGCATGCACCCATGTGCCGTTGCCCACACCCCTGAGGGTTGCATCTGCATGGAAGCCGCTAGTGCAAGTACCACATGCATCACTAGCTGCCCACCTTGGCCAGCAGCCGCTGCACAGTGTGCCTTATGGCCGGATGCGCCATGACAAACACTGGGGGTTTGCCGGGCAAGTGCCTCAGCAGCTCTGACACCTTCTCCCCCATCAGCCGGTGAAGGGGCTTGATGCACAGCTTGTTCAACCGCTCCTCGTCAAGGTCTTGACCCTTCCATGCATCAAGACAGGCGTCCTGCAGCTCGAAAACTCCACCAGGGATTCAGATGATCGAGGGACTAGGCATGAAGGCACCCAGTCACATCTTTCAGTTGGCAGTCCTCTCAGTTGGCAGTCGATCACACTCAGATACACTCCGTTGTGCGTGTTGGGAGTGTAAGGGACTGTGTCTGGCGGTGTAACTGGGGCTCACAACCAGACACATTCAGTGACAATCCCTGCCTTTGCTCACCGGCCATGGCCTGACTTGCACTGCCAGGAAGGGTTTGCTGCCGAGGTGCTCCTTGATGTAGCGGCTGGCCACGGACTGGATCCAGGGCGCATGGCGCAGCTTGTGCTCGGCCTGCAAGGAGTCAAATGGAGGTTCAGACGCGCAGCGACGACTTGACACCAAGAAGGCAATCATCTGAAGGTGAAGCTGTGCATGTGACCTCTATGAGCCATCGTCTTAGTCCCATGATGGTCGCATTTGCATACCACATAGTTGGACGTGCTTCCTGGTGTGCACTCCCTCCTAGTAAGCCAAGGCGTTTGCCTTTTCTGTATTGTAGTTCAACCTAGGCTAGGTGGCTAAATTATAGAAGAGGCTAAATGTGAATGCAGTCAGCCCAGTGACGGCAGTCAGTGGCCGCAGCTTGTTGTGGCCTGATTGATGACCCAGCTCCTTTGTCAGCCCTGTGCTAGGCTAAAAGCCCACCCGCACCTGCCACAGCGCCTGTCTGCATGAGCCCTGGGGCTCGGGTTCCATCAGCTTGGCGTAGTCTGCAAACTCAAAGCTGTCTAGTGCGAATACCATTGCAGCGACTACCCTGCAACCAGCAGTAGACAACATTGGAAATGGCGAGCAGAAGACCTTGCACCAAACGACAGCCGACAACACGCCACGCGATCACGCTTGAAGAGATAATCAGCATTGCAACTTACAAGAAAGCGGTGCAACTTTGGATGGCAACTTTGGATCGTGTCGTTTTGTCATGTCAAGCAACCCACGGCGCAGAAAGCACTGGAGTTGTTGACACAGAAATAGTATGCCAGTACTCGCGACCCAAAGTGGACAAGCAGATGCAAGTGCATCAACTCGAGCAAACACCTGTTTGTGCCTGTGTCGAGCTGGGGCATGCCACATGAGAGGATATTTTGAGCACACGGCATGCTTCAAGGCAGGCACATGTGACCAACTGGTACGCAACGCACGCAGCTCAAGAAACAAAGTTTGCCAGTTCTGGGTACCTTTGGAACCTGTGTTGTAAGTGTCCGTTGTGGGGAGCCAGTGTGCGCCTTGTGGTGCAATTTGCTGTGCGTGGTTGTCACAGGGACTATACCTCGCCACTGGGACACAAGGAACTGTCCCAGAACTGGCAAACATCCTTTTTTTATGCTGTTGCACGGCAAGGTAAGGGGGTAGACACACACCTGAACTTGCTGACCTTTCCCTTGATATCCTGTATGGTGTCGTTGTTGCAGTGGATGGGCACCTTGAGAGGCAGCCGCTGGTAGTTGTCCACCATAGTCAAGCCAGTGGCTTTCAACACCTTGGAGAGGTGCTTCTGGTGCTTGGGGCTGTCATCAGGGCCGTACCCTTCACGGAACACAAACGCCTCTGCAGAGAACGGAGGGCAAAGCGGCATTCAGCGACATGGGCATTGGGTCCTGGCAGCTTTTCCGGCACCACTGAGGACAGCCAAATGCCTTGCTTGAACGTGTATGTCTTGTTCTGGCAAGAAATGCTGTCCACCAACATCTGCCACTGACATGGTGCTGCTGCAAATAGCAGCATGCACAACTCAATGAGCGCATGCAGCTCGGGCTTTGCCACGAACCTTGGCTGCATTTCAATTTGTTGGGCGGGTCCACTGCTGACCCGGCCCGACACATCCACCGCAACACTCTGCCATGCACCTCACCTATCCTGCCGTCCCACCCCTTGGCCTTGAGCTCGTCAACCGATGCCACCGGCAGCCAGGAGGCAAGCAGGGCCCTGAGGCGCACACGGAGTGAGCAGTTGTGGTTAGGGCAGGGCAGGTGGCCATCCGGGCTCTGTGGCCAACACTGGACTGGTACTGGGTTTGAGCTCTGCCTCCGACACACACGGCAAATTGCGCCCGCAAGCAAGCCCTGCATCTGGTTAACACTCCTCAGTCCTCATGTGAGCACGACGGTGTGTGTGACAAAGACCTCAGTCTTAGACATAGGCATTTAGCATTGTGACCTATGCAACACAAGGCCATGAACCTGATCAATGGCCTTCACTTCAGCCTTGGATGCAAGCATCACTCACTCACTGCAACTGCCTTCATGTGCCCCCGGCCGTTGCACACCTGTCAAGGACCGTTTCGAAACCCATCCACTGCGAATCCTTGAAGCACTGGGGCAGCTCTCCAGAGCCAGCCTGGCTGGGTGAGCCTGCCTTGCCTTGTGGGCCTGCAACGGCCAGTGGCTGTGCCTGGCTGGGCTGGTCTCCTTGCATCTGTATGGCCTCTGCCTGTTGCTGCGCAGTGTGTGTTGCCGGTCTTATTTGAGCCTTGGTGCCGATGCGGTGTGCTTGAGCTGCCAGGCGGGATGGTAAACCATGTGGTGCCCTCCCTGTTCGGGCCAGGTGTTCATCTCCCCGTTTGAGTGCCTGGTGTGGTTGACCTGTCTGGTCAATGGCACTCAGTTGGTCGGACGGCACGTCCATCAGATGCCGCGCAGATGACTTTTTGACATCCTGGAGGCATGAGGTGCAGCAGCGGGTTCACCACAGGAAATGCGTGCATATTTTTTGCGAAAACTGCACCCATATCATGCGTTTTGGTGTCGGCAGGTATTTGCCTCTTGCATGACGTGGCATGGCACACAGGTGGGCAGGCGCTTGAACAACGCTTGCATGAGCTGGGCCACCAAGCCGTGTTTGCAAGCATGCGATCCAGCCTTGCCATGATGTGCTGACGGCGGGTGAGCAGTTGAAGCAGAGGCAGGACAGCTACTGCCAGTTACTCTCACAAAGTATCCCCGTCGCCAGCAACATAAGGTGGCAGATCTGGGTTCAAATCCAGGTGTTGACGGGGACAGTGCTTTGCAAATGCGCTAGTTTGATCATTCCCGGCTTCCCTGATGTAAAAATGCATTGCAATTATCAACACATGGGCTGGGATATTATGTGTTCAATCCAGCCTTATCCAGTGCCTGGGTAAGATAGCAAGTAAGTCATGACGTCAGAGTGAGAGCAACGCTTGTGACCTGTCAAATCCGTGGCTATACATCGACACCGTCGCTCTCTGCTCGTCCTCTTCGCCCTGGAGGACTTTGGCTGGCTTGGAGGGCGTTCACTAGGAGAAATATTCGCAATTTGCGCAAATAGTTGATGTTTGCGTTGGACGTGCTTCCTGGTGTGCACTCCCTCCTTGTGAGAGACAAGTGCCGTGTAAGGAAACACGCATAAGTTTAAAACTAAAAAAATCTGGCCACACCTGACCCCGACACTTGCTGCCAGTGAACTCAAACATAGGCATAGGCTATGCATCTAGCTGGCCATTGCTCCATGCAGTACCACGAGACTCATGCAGCTGGCCAACACCTTACGTTGCCAGACGAGAGTAATCCATGGATTCCCAGACTAGAGTAAACCATGGATGAAGGGTTCGTGCATGCATGGGCCAGTGGGCCACTAGACCAATAATAACATGCAAGTGTAGGCCACAACGTACACGCTCACAACGCGGTTACCCGACCCGGATCACGCAACCCGGTAACCCCATAGCGTGTCTTGCTGTCTTGTTCTTGTTAGGATTGGAAGGTCAGCGATTGCCACTGACCAGGTAGTGCTTGAAAATTCCCGTTAAAACGATGCCAGCATCTATGGCCTTGGCGAAAGCTGACAGCTGCCGCAGGTCCCTCTTCTGATTATTGGGACCTACAGCAATTGTTGGTGTGGCACAGGTGGTCACAATGCCCCGCAGTTAGTGGAGAAGACGTTTGCACCACAAAAGTGAAATTCCAGGTGCTTGCATAACCAGGTCTGCGGCATTGCCTTTGCCTACCACTCACCAAAACGCAAGACTGGGAATATGTACGTATCGGGCTGCACGGGAGCGGAAATCAGTTGCGTTAAAACAGGGTTCGCAACTTGCATGAACGAGTTGAGCGGCTACACAAACCTCTACTGTATCTGAGGCGGTGCAGAAACATGTGACGAGCAAGGGCAGGAGCAGGATGGCCGTCAGCCCTGGATGCCTGGCCATTCTGTGCAGATGTTGATGCGCGCAGCCGTGCCACACCTACGTCATTTTCAAGCCCTTGCAATCGCCCAGCATGTTTTTCAGTTCATCGGCTAAATGCATGGCATCTATCCAGAGATTGGAACTCCGTAGTGAACCGAAGCTGCGCGCTTTTTTCCAACCGATGTAACACCATCTGCGGCTGTCCAACTGTCAGCTGCAAATGCAAGTGCAAACAGCGTGCTCACAGGTGTCAGTACAAAACTAACAACCGCCCCTCAAACGTAGGTGGCATTTCACGGTGACATTCCACAGTGATAGGGGAAGTGCAGCCGACACTGCTCAGATGAGGCCCACAAGGGCTTGAACGTCGTACTGGTGGCCTTGCAGTCTCTTGGCAAACTACACAGGTGGTGTTGAACTCCTTTGCTGGTCTCCTGCTGCCTGCGTTTCACAACCTTATTGAAGGAAGGATGGCTGCTCCCTGCATGCCCGTTGTGATGATGGTGAGGCCCAGACTTTGTTGCTCGTCCTTTGTTTCTAGCTCAAACCGTCAAACACCTGTCAGCCAATTCAGCCACTGCCAGGCCCTAGCATGACTGCTACCTTAGGCCCAGACTTTGTTTCCCGTTGCTGCGCCTGCTCAACTTGTGTCTGACAGCCTTTGGCAGTTCGTACCCCTTTGTTTGTCCACAGCGCTTTTGACTTCTGTGTTCTTTCCTCTCTGCGCCTTGAAGTTGCCTTCTGTTGCTCAGAGTGGGTTAGGACGGTATCAAGCCTTCTTTGCTCTTTGCGCCTTGAAGTTGCCTTCTGTTGCTCAGAGTGGGTTAGGACGGTATCAAGCCTCGGCTCTTGCATGGCTTGCTAGCGTTCGCGCTCGCTGCATGATGTGATCAATATACATATACACACAGGTGACTAACCCCTGCTGGCAAGCCCAAGTCTACTGCAAGTCAGGATAGTAACAGAAATTTCTGAGCTTGGTTCAGGTTGTCACAAGGCGTCCAGGTCAGCACTGATATCCTTTGCCACAGGCAGCACACAACCAGGTGCACATCAAACGGCACAAATTACACTAAATAGCTTGCCTCAACAGTACAGTACAAGTCACAATGCCAATCAACCAGACTTCCTCCATTCGCGCAGCAACAGGCCTGATTTGCACATAGAAACTTCCGGAAAAAAAGGCTGTCAGGCCGCAAGTCTGCTTGCCAGCCGGAAACAGCCTCGTGGTTGCACCAGCTGACAGACAACCCTGTCTCCATGAGGCCTGATGTGTTGACAGCAGCCTGGGTTTAGCAAACTCCTTGACACCAGAACATTTCGCAAGGCTCATCAACTGAGCAACACTGTAAGCCAGCGCTGAGCACCGTCTATGCTAAACGCTTTGCATCTGCAGGTCTAGCTCAGCCATACTCCACCAGCAAGTGTATGGGTTGTTCCCAGCTCTCAACTCTTGTTGTGCGTGTTGTTGTACTGCTGCTGCATATTCGCCAGTGCATTTCTCAGCATCGCATCAGAGCCCGGCTGAGAAGGTGCATCCTGGGCGGGCGGGCCTGAAGCAGCAGCAGCAGCACCCTGGGAGTTGGAGGCAGGTGAAGCCTGTGAGGCTAGCCCCGGCTGCACCAGCCCTGCCCCAGCCAACCCCGGCACCTCGCCAGTTGGCACAGGCTGCTGCTGCTGCCGCCTCAGAATATCCACAATCACGTTGTTCGGCACGTTGAGCCCTTGCTTCTGCAGCTGCTGCAGTAGCAAAAGCATGGCTGTTGAATCCTGGGGTGCCACAGGGAGAGCACCAGCTTGTTGGAAGGACTGGTTTCCGCTGCCTGGCATTATCTGGTTGCCACCAGGCATACCACCCATGCGTGCCATGAGGCTGTGCTGCATTTGCATCTGGTGCTGGTTAGCTGGCATGTTGCTGCTCCCGGCGCCGCCTGCCATGCCTTGTGCGTTGCCCATCAGACCAGCTAGGTTCTGAAGCGCTCCCAGCTGAGCCATGCTGGCCATTAGTGGTCCACCACCGGCTGGCATGGTAAGCTGCATGGGCATGCCACCTTGCATGGGGCCTGTGTTACCCTGCATGGTGCCTCCAGCCTGCATGGGGCCGCTGCCTACTTGCATGGAGCCAGCACCTTGCATGGGCATACTTCCATGCATGGGCGCAGTACCCTGCATGGGACCACCACCCTGAGTTTGCATGGGTGCAGGGGCACCACCTTGGCCTTGCATGGCAAGTCCTGCATTGCTGAGTAGCGACTGGAGTAGGCCTGGTTGCATCACCACCTGTTGACCCAGCGATCCCAAACCCATCAGATCAAACCCTCCCTGGCCTCCTGCCCCACCACCACCGCTGCCCCCACCCAAGCCAGGAGTGCCAGCCTGTGGCCTGGCCCCTCCTGCGACTTGCCCCTGGCCAGCATTCCCGCCTGGTGTCAGCCCCATACCAGTCAATGGTGTGATACTCAACGGGTGAATAGACAGCACGTTGTTGCCGCTTGCACTTGTCTTGAGCTGTACTTGTGGAGTGGTGGGCTGGGCGCCCTGTGGAACACCATGTTGCTGCTGTTGCTGCTGCAGCAGTGCTGACAGCAGCGCGCTGTATTGGGTGAGCTGCTGCAATGTGACACCACCTGTGGCGTTGTTTCCTCCGCTACCAGCAGCCTGCACAGCACGCAGCGCTGGCATAACCAGCAATGACGGGTTGCCCGACTGGATGGCTGCAGCCAGGGCTGCGGTGTTGGTCTGTAGAGCTGTCAAGGCGCCCTGCTGTGAACCAGCAGCAGCTGGTGCCACCTGACTAGCTGGGTGGCTGCCAGCTGGCATGCTGGCGTTGGACGTCTGCATTGGTGGCTGCTGCTGCTGCTGTTGCTGCTGCTGTGTTCCTGTGCTAGCTGTGGCGGTCACGGGCCCCGCGCCAGATGCCTGGATGGTATTGGTGTTGGCTGGTGCCGGGGCCGGCTGGGTGATTGCATTTGCATGTGGTGCAGTATCGATGGCAGCCGGTGCAGGGCCAGATGGCACGCTGACCAGTGGGCCGTTGCTGGCAGCTGTGGCTGGTGTCACACTGATGACGCTGGTTCCAGCTGCCGTGGCAGCAACAGCTCCACTGCCACCTGATGTGGCAGCTTGCATGCCGCCGCTAGCAGCGGGGGCAGGTGCTGACGGCCGGGCACTCAGATTGAGCACCTGAGAGACTGTGGGCTGCAGGGTGTGACGCTGCTGCCCGCCACTGGTGGCTGGTGCAGGGCCAGCAGAGGTGGTCAGCTGCAGCTGCTCACCAGCTGGTGGAGCCGCAGATGGCAATGCCGAGGGTGCTGCACCCAGAACGCTCATCATTTGGAGTGGTTCGTGACGGGAGGACGAGCCTAGCGGGGCGGTAGGCGGCACAGGCGAGCCGCTGGTGGTGGAGGGATAGGCTGGGCTGAAGCAGGAGTGCTGGTGTTGATGATGGTTAAGGCTGTTGCGTCGTGCCACGTGGCCTGGTAAGGCGACAATTTCCCCCTGTGCTTCCATTGCTGCTGCAGCTGCGGCAGCCTCATTAGCAGAAGTGGAGCTGCTTCCACGCTTGGAATTACCGTACCCTCCAGCGTCCCCTGAATCAATGCCGTTGGCTGGCCAATCCTGCATAGACGCTGCCTTGCGTTTGAATCCCACCTTTGCAGGGGTGACTGAGGGGCCGGAGTGTTGGGCATGTAAGAGGTTGGGTGTCCCGCTCAGAGAAATGTTGGGGCTGAAGGGCGCAGGAGGCGGTGGCGGCTGTAGTGGCGGGGCGGGAAAGGACGGGAGGCTGCCGCTGCCCCCGTGGCTGCCAGAAGGTGGCGGCGGTGGCGGGGTGTCATACTGCTGCTGTGACTGGCGCTGGCGGGCGGCGGCTGCAGCTGCCTGCTGCTGCTTCCGCTGTCGCTGCTGCTGCGCTGCCTGCTGGTTGACTCGGGATGCCTCAGCACGGCGTGCCAGCTCTAGCCCTTCCTGTATCTTATGCTGCTCTCCCGTTCGCACTAGTGCCCGTGCCCCCGCACGCACACCGGCGCCAAGCGGAATGCCAGGCCACACAGCGCCGAACGCCACGCTTACACCCATTGCTCCGGCCGAGTCACCGCCAAATATGGCATCGGACACAACCCTCAGGCCGTTCACGTCTTGGTAAGGCTGGATCAGATTCAGTGCAGCGGGTGGCTGGAATTGTGGTGCAGGTGCGGCCGGGGCAGGCATTGCCACAGCACCAGCCGCAGCCAGCAGCGGGCCCTGAACCGAGGCTGCATTCTGCATACCCGCTGCAGCTGCTGCAACGCCGTCCTGGCCTGCTGCTGCCTCTGCTGCCCCTGTGCCTCCAGTTTCCTGTGATGAGGGTGCAGCAAATGGACTCATTGCTACTGAGGCCCCACTGGCCTTTGGTTGCGGCTCCTGCTGTGTCTTTATCAGTGCAGGTTTAGTGCTACTGGGACCATCTGCATCTCCTGCAACTGCTGCCGCGTCCGCAGGATCCTCAGTGGGCTCTGATGGCCTGTCGACCACATGACCTGGAGCAGGCACATCCACTTCCATGGGCTGCACCTGTTCTGTGGTGGCAGGCTCCGGTGGCGGGACGGGCACGGCCTGCAAACCCACTTGTGACTGCACCTCAACAGCGGCTGGTGGCACTTCAACAGCGCCGCTGGTATCCCCACCTGCCCGTTCTGCGACTGGTCCTGGCTGGCCAGTTTGCTGCAGCGCACCCGCAACAGGACCAGCCGCACCAGTGCCTGCGGCTGGCACAGCCGCCTCTGCTGGCTGGACGGAAGCCCCTGATGCAGCTTCAGTAGGCCTGGCTGCCGCTGGCTGAGCTGGCTCCTTCTCTTGGACTGGTGGCAGACCAGCAGGTGTCTCTGCGGGTAATCGTGCTTGTGGGTGCGCAGCGCACTTGGCTGTCATCAGCTGCAACTGACGGAGTGTCAAGGGATCGTACTCATCGAGTGAAAGGACCAGCTTGCGGGCTAGGACACCTGGTAGTTCAGGAACAGACTGCAGCCAGGCACCATGTTGTAGGAGTCAAAGGATGCAAGGTAAGAGCAGGTTGCGCTGTGCTGTCAGGAGCAGGGTACGTGCTGATCATCTTGAAAGATGTGCATGCAGTGAGATGCTGAGCCAAAATAGCACAAGATGTTCTTTTCGTCTGTGTTCACTTGCTGACAAACCTTGCCCAAAAGGCTGTCCTGCCAGCAAAGTAGAGAACGCAATGCTGCATACTTGCTGCGCCCTCCTGGGTCCAAACCCGGCTAGTTGATTGCATGGCCTTGGTGGACCAACTCTCAGCCCACCTGTGCCTGTCCCAGTTGCAGAGCAGCGGGCTGCCTGGCTGCAACCAGCTGTATGGCCGCTTGAAGCTGAGAGGAAGGGAGGCTGCGCACTGCCGCAGCCAGTTGTTGCAGCTCCGCACCAGTCAAAACCTCGCATGCAGCCGAGGCAGAAGTTTTGACTTCAGTAATGCTTTGGTTAAGCTCCTGCAACCAGATAGTAATGAATATCATATCACCAAACTGAATGATGCATGCACGCTGTGTGTAAGCGTATGCATGTGCTTGAAACTAGCGCCAGCGGTGGTGTAGTCAGTGTCAGCAGTGATGCATATATCCTACCATGCACACGCATTTTTGCTGCTGTGGTCGACCAAACGATCAGGAAAAACAATGCTGGGTGGTGATGCAACCCTCCTGGAACGCCCACCTCCATAATCATGACCAGCTGCACCGCCTGCTGCTGAGCCGCATTGGCGTCGTGTTTCGCCATCGCTTCGGCATATGTCCTCTTTCGCATGGCCTGAAAACCAGGTTGCAATTTGGAAGAGAATCACACAGAAGCAGCCCAAGTAGGCAAAGTAACTTGCCTGAGCGGCATGCTGTACATGTTGAAGTAGAGATTATTGCCACCGTACAGCCACAACCTCGTGACGCACCTCTTCTTTCACTGCCCAGGACTGTTCGGCTGTCAGTTTGCTAGGCATGTCTTTCTCCCAGCGCTCCTGTGCTGCCTCAGCCACGGTCTGTGCCATGATGTGCACATCACTGCCGGGTGGATTGAAGAGCATCGCATTGGAAAACACCAAACAGATGTCAGCCCACACCTGAACACAACAAGCATATCCTGCAAATGAATTTGAATCATTGGTGCGCAATCACGTTGCGTGATGCACACCAGTGACGGCATGCACAGGAGACTGTTGACAAGTTGATTCAGTGCATGAATGGTGAAATGTGGGGTTACAGATGACAGACCGGCCTCAAGTCGAGGCGTGTGATGTAATCAACTGATTGGGCCGAGGGGCGCATTGCGCCGTCCTCAGCGATCCAGAAATGAACCCGTGCAGTATACACGAGGTACACTGCCGCGCGCAACCGTAAGCAGAGTGCAATGCAGACAGTTGGCACGGGCAGACCGCCTTGGTGATCACGGTCATGCCCCGAGCAGGTAAGTATGATTGTGCGAACGTCTCAGGTCGGTATAGGTAGTACTGGTAGCCCTAGAGGGTCAGTCGAGCGATGGTGGGTTTAGGCGTTTGTGATATCACGAGGTGGCGCACGTGTTGAAGCACGTCATATCGATTTACGGACGGATCTTGCCGGCAGGGATCAGGCCAATTTCGACAAGCTGCCGGTTGCTTGCACCTCGTACCTGCTTTTCGTCTTTGTAATGAGCTCCCTTCTCCAGATGCTCTTTTATCGTGCCCAGATCCATCGGAGTCTTCACTACCTGATGAAGCACGTCAAACGCGGTGGGGTTTGAGTCAAGATCTTGGCGATCAACCAACACAACCCTGACCGGACGCCCTCGCTGGGAGATGAACATCAGTAAAAATCATCACTGGTTGCTTGACGTCATACAAACACGACATGCAGTGCCTTGCATGCAGTGGATGGGAGATGCACGTCCTCTACTGTCTGCATGCTGGCATGTGCACAGCGTGTAGTTTTACAGCCTCCATGCGGTGCACATGGACACTTCTGCTGCAGATAGCATGATACGAATAACCATGCCTCACTGTGTCTCTGTGATTCTGCTTGCAAGCTCGCACTGCAAGCGATTCACAACCCGTATGGTATAAAAGTGCCTCCACCCATGCCCTGCTAACCGTTGGCATGACGCAAATCACCTCAGACCCACCTTCAAGTAATCGGTGTATACCATGGTGTCCACAGGCTGGTTGAACACGTAGGCATACTGCATGCAAGCAATACGCCATATAGACATGAGACAGGCGTGCCAGGACAACACAGCATCTGCAACTGGTTAGCCCAGCCGCAGAACCCAGCAACTCAGGCTGCTGACCAGTCCATGGCACACCTTTTGCGACATGATGTACTTGACAACTTGCACGGCGGACTTGTTGATGACATCTTCCATGCGTCTGTTCCGCTCATCCTCAAACGTACGGCGCATGTCCTCAGGCAAGTCACGGGGTGCAGCCAAGTGTTGATGCGCCTTGCATGCACAGAGGTGACGTGCCTGCATGCCGGCACATCCATGCTAGTTACAAACCCGTGACCAGACCCGCCCGCTGACAGGTAGAACTCAACAGCCATAGCCACAGGTAGAACAGGCGACTATTAATCCAGCTCTGGCATGAGGCAACACTTTATACGGACGAGCAACCACTCTCTCTGCCCAGCACCGCCCTGGACTACTTTGTAGCACCCATTCACCTCAAATACGACGGCTTCCACCCGTGCGCTCAGCTCCCCTAGCTGCCGCAACAGATTGAGCGCCTTGTACACTCGTGTACGCCTTGCCCTTGCAGGCTCCGGCTGGTTGCCACCCTCCATTCCAGCCGGTTCCGATATACCATCCATGATTAAGTGTCGGTGTCACGTCATGTCACCTGAAGCTACAGTCCTTCACAGGATGGTGGGAGCCTGCACACAGCGAGTTCTGCTTGCTGCTTCGGTTTGAAATCCGGTTGACCGGCCGTTCGAAACCCGTTTCGGGAGTGTGGGGAGTGGGATGCCGAGAAGAAGTGAGCGTTTTGTTGCTGATATTCTGCTAGCACGTGTCCGATGCGTGCTGGACTACAATTGCCGGCACATCCGCGGGTTTCCGTACTACTTGCCCGGTGAAGCATCAGAGATGGCTTTGGATTATCTAAGGAGCCCTGCATAGCGCCAGCCTACGCATCAGAAATCATAAGGTGGCTTGCACGGTGCTACAGCCAGCACGACGATGAGCCTTACACGGATGTCTTCCGTGGCGCATCATGAAGAGGCCATTGCACGTAACCCAGTGGATACGGCCAGAGAAACTTACTATGGGGCGAATGCAGTGGCTCAGGCGTCCAAAGGTCCCAGCCTCGTATTCAGCTATGCATCTCCTGCAAGTCTGAAGCAAGCCCGGCTGGAGGCACTGCAGATTAAGATGCAAGAGCGCTTGAAAGCCAGCCTCCCTGCACCTCCCATCAATCCTTACGAAGGGCTGGAGACGTATGAAGTCAACCCGGTGTGTACATGGTGCACAGTGCGCAGGGTTGGATTGGTAGATGATGACGTTTGCAGACATGTTGCTGCTGTGCCAGGGCCACTGTGCAATCACAACTGGGATAGTGCAGTCTGTGTAGGGTTAGGTTACGTTAGGTTAGCTGAGTGGATGAATTGTACGAACGTGCATGGCTCTGCACAGATTCTTGTATGTTTATTTTCTCAGGGCGACGAGGAAGATCGCTACAACAGCGCAGAGTCTGGACGCATGCGGCCAGGTGGGCCGGAGCAGTATCAGGTGCTGGTTGTGCCGCCTGAGTGGAGCCAGCGAGGGGATGAGAAGCTCAGCACAGCCAAGTTGGTGGAGAATGGGCGCATTGTTGACTACCAGCGCAACAACGGCAGGGCTGTGGGACCGGCAGCAAAGGTGGGTTGCACTCAACCATGTGCTAGGTCAAGCAGTGAGTTCAACCACCAAGGCGTGGTGACTGGGCATTAACTTGAACAGTCGGCGTCCTGTGGCATGCACAGCAGCTAGGGCTCCTGTTTGTATGTACCACATCCTGCACCTCACGATTTGTGCTGCCTGAAGTCAAGCATGATGAGCTTGTGCCAGGCGTGCCGTGGGATGATCATGAGTGCCATACTCAGCAGTTGCTGATTGTGATCAGCAACAAGAATTCTGGCGTTCAAGATGTGATTCCAGCACAGCAACCCTTACTTTACACCACTGCTGTCTTGCAGGGTACCAATGTGTCGTACCACATGTCCGATGCCGAGCAAGCTGCTGCGCTAAAACACAGCACCCCCAAGGGCAGTCATGCAGCTCCTGCTAAGGGCATTCATGCAGGAACGCCGGGGGCGGCAAAAGCAGGCAAGGATGCAGCCAGTACAGCGAACGGCAGGAGCAAGCAAGACACAGCAGCAGCAGCAGCAGCAGCAGCAGCAGCAACGCCAGTTACGAAGGCCAGAAACAGCAGCGGTGGTGTTCCACACCGTGACAAGGCACCCAGCAAGCCAGTGGACCCCCGCATGACAACACTCAAGCACAGCGTAACCACACCATACGTCCCCGTGATTCTTGGCGCATCGCTTGTGCCACCCAACGGCCTGGGCACCACTGCACAAGTCGTGGCGGTCGTTCGAGCGACGTTGGAAGGAGCGGTCGTGCGGCCGTTCCTCACCAGCGCGCCTGCAACCGCAGCTCAACGGAACGTCAACTCAGGCGATGCGGCACCGGAGAATGCAGGCAGCGGTGGGGCACTTGTGCGCAACTCGTACGCTGGCGGGTCGGACCTCGCTTCCGGCTCGCTACGGAGCGGGTCCGGAAACGGTGCCGCGCCCGGTGGTGATAAGTCCGCTGTGCCCCTCGTCAAGGTGAGGTTAACGAGTGCCACGTGTTCAAACTGAGACCGCATTTGCATCGGAAAAGATGCCAGCACCTAGGGTGTTTTAGGAAGGTCGTGCAAAACACGCAACCAACACCAAGGCAAGGGCCCGCACTGGCATCAAGCATAGCAGAGGGAAGAGCAAGCTATCTTACATCAACATGCATGTGCACAGATTGTAGGCTGCGAACACAGTTTGTGCGCTCTTTTCTGGTCTGCCTATTCAGGATGCATGCGAGCAGTAGCTGAGTCTGCACATGTTGCATGTGCAGTCCTGCACACGGTAGCACAGCCTACACATGTTGCATGTGCAGTTATCCACACGGTAGCACAGCCTACACATGTTGCTTGTACACTTGCAGGTCCAGGAGGAGGACCTCTTGGCTATGTACAAGCAGCAAAGCACCAAGAGCCTCATGGCCCTGGCCGGCCTCTCCCGACCACCATCCTTCCGATTTGCACGCTCCAGCAGTGCCCGCTCCAACACAGACCGCTTGCTGCAGCGACAAATCAACCAGTCAGCAGTCCTGCAGGAACTCCAGCAACAGCAGCACGCGCAGGCACAGCAGGACACGCCAGCTGGCCGCAAAGCGGCCGCGCAGGCGGCCCGAGAAGCAGTGGAAGCGACATCACAAGCAGCTGTGGCCTCGCTGATACTGGCGATGGCGCCACCTGCTGAGGAGGGGGCTTCAGTTCCTGGCTTTGCAGGGCTGCAGGCAGACCATCCCAGCGAGCAGTCTCCGAGAGATGGGCGTCTAGATGGGCGTGATGTAGATGCTGTAAGTGTTAGTAGCTCCAGGCACCCTGGTAGCCCTCGCAGCCCCCGCACCCCCCGCAGCCCGCGTCGACAGGCTTCCGGCCTGCAATTCACAGACCACACGCCACCTACACCTAGCCGACAATCGCTTATGGAGCCCAGGCCCCAATCCCCACAGACTGGGCAGGGCAGCAGCACCAACAGTTCTTCAGAAGAACCGCAGCAAGGAAGCATGCCACAGTCAGCTCAGGTGGGACACAGTGTGGCTTTTGAGCTAGTGCAGCCACAGACGGCACAGCACAGTGTCACAGGCGTGTTGTTAGGGCGGTCGCAAAGGCTGTCCACAGTGGGTGAGAGTACGGAGTTCCCTCAATCACATGCCAGCCACAGCGCCCAACACACACCCCACGCCACTCCAGGGCCAACAGCTGCCAGCAGCCCACGCCTTGCCGTCCCCACACAGCAGCCTGGAGCACCACAGGCACAGCAACCTGCAAGCGCTGAGCCACCCGCACCTTTATCACAGCATCAAGGGCTAGAGCAGCACGGTCCAGCTGACCGACGGCCTCAGCCAGCAGCCACATCACCACTGGCTGTCTTGCATCCCGCCTACGGCCTGGCCCGCACAACCCCACCCGCCCTTCCAGCCCCACACTGGCCAGATGCAGCGCACTCCTACACCTACGCGCCCCACTCATGCAGCCCTTCTAATCCTCGCTCAAACAGCGCCTTGTACCGATGGCAGACCACTGGTCCCCGCCATCGTTCCCGCCCCGTCAGCAGCCACACTGAGCGGATGAGTGTGGATGGTACACTGCCCGCAACAAACACAGCCTCCGCTGGCCCCGCACGGCCCCAGTCTGCAGGGCGAGGGGGTTTCTCATTTGCCATGACAGGCACAGGGTTAACGCAAGCGCTCGCCAGCAGGGGAGCGGAGGGCGAGCGGGCTAGCCCACAGGCGTTGGCGACCCAGGGCCGGTTGATACAAACCAGCAACACCACCAACTCGGTGCTCACACGCAAGACGACCTCTAGGTGGGCAATGCAGGAAATCAGGCCGGATGGAAGAAGGGAGGTAGAAGTGACGAGAGTTACACGCTGCCTGGGGCAGCCCGGCATAAGGCAGCTTCCTGTCACAGTGGCTGGCCGCACACCGCCGGACGAACGGCTCAAAACGCTCTCTTTCTTGCCTGTTGAGCTGTGCTGTAATTTCTACAAACAACAGGGTTGCTTAGCTAAGACTGAACACACGCTGTGTCAGGCAAGAGTCAATCGGCTGTGTGGTGTTCCTGCCTATCTCTCATGGCTGCCCATCTGCATCTTTCTGTGAGAAAATGGTTCTGGCTTTCCTTGGAAGTTCATAGCTGGCAAACAATGCACGCTCCTAACTCTGTCTGCAGGGATCGCAACGGTTTGCTGGCGTGGCGAGGCGTGATGGACAGTCAAGGCCCTGCGACATCAGGCCCATGGGACAACTCCGCCCCGTTAGACGCTTCATTCACCGCATCAACAGCCATAGGCATACTGGCCCCTGCCCGCCCCCAAAGCGCGACTGGGCCAGCACCCCCAGCCACTATCCCTTCCGCACCCAACCGACCCAGCTCTGCCCATCCAGCCAGCACCACCTACCACAAAACCACCTTCACCATTGCCCAGTTAAACGCTACCGCAGCCTGTAAATCAGATCTCCAGCACCGCGTTTTGGAACAGGCAGCAGCAGCACACGGGCTCGAATCCGCCAAGGAATTGCTGACTTCACATGCCGCGGCAGCCAGTCTAAACTTAATCACAGCCATGCCTGCAGCAGCAAACCATTTGCAGCTGCAGCTGGAACACGCGCCCCGCCCTGCCACAGCACCTGTGTCCCGCAATGCACCTCCGCAAGCCGCGCCGCAGGCGCGTGCGTTATCCGCACCGTATGCACACAGTGCCACTTCCCACGGCCTTGGCATTCCACTGGCGCGGTCGGCGTCAGCAGTGGGCCCACCCCGAATGGGTTGCACCAATGGCGGTGCAGCGCAGGCATGCCGGCCACAGTCGGCCAAGCCACTGAACGCGAGCGGGGTGTTAGTGCACCGCACACGGCCACCTAGTGCAGGCCACTGGTCGCGGCCGGGGCCGCTGCTGGCTTCCCGTGTGGCAGAGGCATCAGCGGTTGAGGAGAATGAGCTGGTGTGGACAAGTAGCACCAATGCGCTGGAGAACGTACCCGGGGTCAGCATGGCGACGGTGTGCCAGTTCCCAGTCATGGCCTTGGCGGTTTAGTTGTGCATTGAATGGAATTGGACAGGAGATTGGCTGGTGCCGGATGATCAATCCAAGCTCAACGTTTCTATTCATCGTTGTCTAAGAGAGAGAGAGTGTGCGTGTGTGTTCAAGGATGTAAGACAATTGAGCTGATGCCTCACCAAGGCACTTGTACACCAGCTGAACTTTGATGCAAGGCACTGAGACTCGGCACAGGTTGTATGCGGCACCTATTTTGGACGAATTGCGCCTGGATTTTTTGTTGCGTTTGATTAGGTTGTTTTGATTGTGAGGGCCATTCAGCAAGCTTGTTTTCCACCCAGGCTTGTGGGTGTAGAGTTTGAAACAGCAGTCCAGCTGGCTTTCCCTTGGACGAGTTAGTGCTCTCCCTTCATGTAATGTCAATATGTCAGCGGGTATTCCAATCTGATCAAACTGGAGTCCTTATATCAAATTGTAAGTACATGTACCATTGGGCGGAGGAAGTCTGTGACAGCTCCAATCTCATGCATATTCTCATACATTCGATAATCACCTCTGCCAGGGAAATGCCTAATTACCTCGCCCGTTGGAATGCAGCACAACATTGCCTCTAAGCAAATTCCCAAATGCCTAATTGCCCCCCTACTAGTTCCCCCCCCCCAAAACGTCTCTAGGTTCCTTATGTAACGGATCTGAGGGTATGTCTTCATTACAGTAGGTAAGTCGGTTGGACCCTCGGAGTCCTCAAAGTTCCGTAGGTAGAGCATACTGTCCCGCTAAAGGCAACTCAGTCATACCGCCTGTCGTGTCGCTATCGTGCGCCGGTCTGAAAACTCGACCTTCGAAGGTTTGAAAAAAGAAACGTGCAGCGCGACGTCAGCGGAGCAGCTTCGACGAGTACAGCGCCGTTCGGAAGAATGGCAACAAGCTAGACCAAACGCGGGGTCTTTCCTTCATCTTTGGTTGTCACCAACTCAGTGGCCAAGGTGTCCAAACCTTCGTGACGCCGACGGCCACCAACAAATGAGACCAGTCACAAGGACGAACATGAATGCAACAGCACAACATTCTCATGGGGAAGACCAGTGTCATATCCATACCCCAAAACCCCCCTCAATTTTTGGGCATGTTGGCGAGACGCACTTGTTACCAAACTTTGCCAGCTGGTAGATGACCCTGGTGACTACAAAACGTAAGGTTCTCAAGTTCAGTGCGTCTCGCGAACCCCTCCATTTTCTGTGTTGAAACTGCCAGAAATCGTTACACGTTTCTAAGAATTGGCGTACCAGAATCGAATGAAACTTGCTGCAATCGCGAGCCCAATGCTAGCACTTGCATCGTGCATACTCAGAAATTGATGAAGCTGCGAGTTTGTCCGTTATTTCTGCGTTTCTTAAAAACCGTTTCTGCCCAAAAGTCATTCATCCTGCAGCGCCCCAATCTGATCATCAAGGCTAAAAGCAATGAAATGGAGTATGTTTGGGCATGTCCATGCGTCTGCGTCTCAATCGTGCATGCCATATGTGTGTCTAAGCGTCAACATGAACATGTTTCAGTGCATGTGTCTGGTGCATGGTGCCTGCATACCGGCTTGCATTCCCTGTCCAATCCCTGTCAGCATGTCTGTCCAGTCTGGAGCCACCTCTAGGAGCGGACGGTGTGCTGCTTGAACCAGTCGCGCACTGGTGGCGGCCTTGTGAGCCCCAAGGTGTTGTGGACACTGGCCCACATGCGCCCCTCGCGCCGCGCCTCCACGCTGCTGTCCAGTAGCGCTGCGCCATCATTCCACGACCTGTCGTGCCGCATGATGGATGCGTGGTACGCATAGTGTGCGCCCCTGCTACGTGGCATGACCACGCCCCACTGCCCACCCTCCCGCCGCATCATAGCCAGGAAATCTGTGCGCCGCTGGTACGCCAGAATGTTCTCCGCCGTGTCCTTGTAGCCC
>QAXH01002345.1:0-10868 GCA_004335635.1 Chloromonas sp. AAM2 | reverse complement strand
TGTGCTAGTACTGTGCTTCTGGCTTATGTGCTAGTACTACTCTGGGGTTGGTTGTGCAATGTGCTTCTGGCTTATGTGCTAGTACTACTCTGGGGTTAGTTGTGCAATGTGCTTCTGGCTAGATAACAGCTATCTGAGCCACGCAAGGCCAAGTAGGCAAGCCTCGCAGCCAGCTAGCCAAGCAAGTTACTGCTGTTTTCGCACTAGTGATGTCATACTGTTGATTTCGCACCTGTGGATGATACGGCGGGGAGGGTGGGGGACGGCCTGGACTGGCAAGCGGGGTCGATCCGGACTGTTGCCGCTGCCGCTGCACTGGTTGCTGCTGCTGCTGTTGCTGCTGCATTGGCTGTTGCTGCTGCTGCAACGGCGTCTGCTGCTGCATCGCCTGCTGCTGCGGGTTTGGCTGCTGCTGTGTATGGTGAGTCGGACTCCGCGCCTGCTCAGCACCCCCCGTCAACCTTGGACTAAGCGGTTTCCCTGGCAATGGTTCTGCAATGCTTTGCCCCACAGGGAGAGGTTGCACGAGGTGTGCCCCACTCTGGGCTGGCAGCAGGGGCGCCAGTGTCTGTACATCAGAGTGCAAGCCGCCTTTATCCACCCAGGAGGATGACTCCGTGTTGTTGCCTGTGCTCAGGTGGCGGCCGTTGGAGCTACTCGGAAACTGCCACAGGGCCGAGCTAGGCGGATCGCTTGCTTCAAACTTGCTGCTACGGGTGAAGCGGGAGTAAGGGCCGTCACTAGGGCCCTCGCTAGGTGCTGCTATCCAGCGGCCGCTGCGGGTGTGACGTGAGCCGAGCCCGTCATTATACGGAATCCAACGGGACAAGGGGGCGCTACGATCGCCGGTTGAGCCGCCTGTAGTGTGCCCCGTCATGCTCTCCCGCTGACCAGTCATACTATCCCGGAACCCAGTCGGAAGCTCACCCACTTCATCTTCGATAGTGACATGCAGGTGACGGAACGCTAAGCCGTTACTAGTGGTGGAGGGAAGCTGGTCGGCTGAATCCGGCCCTAGGTCAAACGTGTTATCACCACCGTTGGCTTGTAGCATGAAACCGCGGGGTGAGTTGACGCTGTGATCACGAATGCTAGCGGCTGGTTGCTGGAAGGCAAGGGACAGCTCTCGACCACCTTCAGGCAGCCGATGATCATCGTCGTCTGCAGCTAATGTGCGAGGGAAGAGGTTGCTGCTGCTGCCGCCCATGCGAGCTGAGATGCCACTTGGTGGCAATCGCATGGCGCTGCCTGTTCGTTGTACACCGCCTGCTGCTGTGATTGCAGCGGTCCCTGGCGACAGTGATGCATCTGTTGTCTGTGAGCCGCCCAGTGTCCTGCTCAAACCGCTGCCGCCTACAGGGGGCAAAGCGGCAGAGCTGCCACTACCACCACTGCTGCCGCTAGGTGCATCCGCTCCCAGTAATCGGCGCAACAGATCCAACCGACCTGGTCCCCAACCACCCCTGCGAGCCGCCATGGCAAGGAAACTTGACGCCTCGGGGGTTATGCCGGCAGCTGATGACCTGTCACCACGTGATTGGACTGAACCAGCCACGTGATATGGTACGCTAGATTCGTCCCAGCCTGCGCCCAGGCTGCATGCACTGATTGTACGGGATGGCATGGTTCGGGGTGTGCTGCCACTCCTTGAGGGCTTGGTTTGCTCGTTGTGAGTTTGGCTGTCATGGCGTGTGCCGTGCTGTGCATGCTCTGCAGATTGGGTATTCGAAGAACTGCTAGGCCAGGCTTCCTGAGGGTTGTGTTCACGGGGTATTGGGGTGCCTGTTGATGCACAAGAGCTGAGGCTGGTATGAGTAGGTGTGCCTGAGAGGCCAAGCTGACTAGCTGTGCGTCGCACACGCCCACGAACTACGGGAGGGCTAGGCAAGAGAGGGTGTGCATGGAGTGGTGGAGATGAGCTTCGAGGTAGTGCCAAGTGTGGCAATGGGCCAGACAGAGCTGAGTTCTGCATTGGACGCATTGCTGCAGCATGCTGTGGTTGTTGTGGTTGCTCATGCTGCGTGTTAGTCGCATTTCCGCCCCCAGCTGCACCCATGGCCTCTGGAGAGATGTTTGCATGAGCGGTTGACTGGCGAGGCCGTCCAGGCTGAGCTGAGCCTTGGAGGTCCATGCTGTCCGTCGGTGGCCATCCTTGTGCGTGTGGCCCCAGCCCCTCCAGTCCAGACATCCGGTCAAGCTGCAAGAAATTCAACACAGCAGTTACCAGGGCGGTCGATGCGGGCAAACGCGGCTGTTCACGAGACAACGTCGGCTACAGCGACGCAGCATGTACAGGACTGCTTGCTACTGCGACTGGCGCCGAGGCATGCAATACAGCAAACCCAGAACTGAGACGGTCTGTAAGTGGGGAGGGCCTGCTGTCCTACCTGCTACGGAAAGGAGCATGTCTTCCAAGAAAGCGTCTCTCAGTACTGAATGCCTCGGTTGCGCCAAAGCAGGCCTGTCTGGGGTAGGTGACAGCAGCCTGGCTACCGGCTCAGGCAAGCGGCTTAGCAAGCCTGCGATGCATTCATGTGATCGTTGATCAATCATCGATTCCAATGTTGAAGACTCGCTGGACGTAGACGAGTCTTCCACCTACCTGCGGTTTTGACATGCTAACGAATGTCCCAATGTCAGAGGATTTGCTGGCCGGCTTTCCTTGCTGCATTGGCTTGACTTCTCATGTTATTGTTCGTGCGCAGCTCGCCAATGCAATCGTGCCAGTTGTACGTTACGAATGGGCTTTTTGGGTGCGAAATCGCAAGTAAACGCCTTGGCAATCAAGCGCCTTGGCAACCACGTAAGCTAAGCAGCACCCAACGCGTGGGCGAGCTTTTCGGAGATGGACCAGGCGGCTAGGGTTTGGAGCAACTGGCATAAAGAAATGCCCGTGGCTGCAATCTCAGTGCGTGTGGTACCAAGTTCAACTGTAATAAGTGCCGTGCGCTCCCATTGCATCAATTATACGTTACTGCGGATACGGGATCTGATCGTCTAGCTGTGTACCTATCTACACCATCGTCACTACCTACACGCCATCAGCCCAAGCCTAGAATCGCGGCTTTGAATTACATACTACATCTTCAACTAAGAAGAACAGAGGGACACATGGGCATCCTTACCAGGCCATGCTATGGCAGTGGCGACTGGTGGTGGCATCAAGGACATGAGCACTTCACTGTAGACGAGCACTTCACTGTAGATGGGCACTGTAAATGAGCACTGCACTGTAGACGGCAAATCTCTCTTGGAGTTGTGGATGTCTAACCAGGGTTGTGAAACGTCAGTGTGAGACCTCGCTCTGTCACCTTACAGTCAGCTATCAGGGCATTGACGACAGACTGCAGTGGCGCTTACGGTCTGCAATCAGGGCATTGACGAGTGGCGCGAAACCGTTGTCCCTGCCCTGGCCACTTGTCGCCAACAAAGCCAAGGCGGGATCACTGCAATGCCTGCATCCTAGACGTGCAACCAGCTATAACATGACCGGTGCCTTCATGCAGCACATCTGCCCGGTGTCTTCATGCAGCACATCTGGCTGGCCTGGCATACTCAGCTGCTCTCATTCCCGTCATCACCCAGCCCTTGAACGTCCGGCCCTTCCGGAGGCTGCTGCTGCGGCATGGTGGCATGCGCATTGCGCATGGGGGATGGCCCACGTGTCACCCCTGGGCTGCCACCGCCCATTCCAACTCCTGCCAACCTTTCCTTGGATGGGGATCGTCGGGCGGAGTGTGCCGCGCGCTTCATGGAAACGAAGGACGGTCGCGAGCGCTCCTGCAAGGAAAGCAGCGAGGTTCAAACGATGTTGTACGAAAATAGTGATAGGCAGAAATAACATGGAGAGCAGAGTCAGTAACCAGTATCATGGCGAGCAATGAGGTAGAAATCGGCTGAGAACAGGAATGGTTCTGCTACACCATGCCTCCTGCTTCAGATTCAGCACACGGCTGTGGCATGCTCTGCCATGCAGTGCTGATTCCTAACAAGCGTCAACTGTCGCGTTTTTTTTTGGGTTGTTTACAGGGAAAACACTGTGCCCTGTCCATCACTCACCACCAGGCTGGGCGTGAGCTGTGGCGCCACCACCTCGGCCAGCGGCGGGCCATCAATGCCCGAAATGTACGCGTCCAAGTTGCTGCGGGCTGCGCCCGGTGTGCGAGCAGCTTCGGCAGCAAGCGTCGCCTTGTCACGTGCCGTACCGCATGTGTACTGCCGCTGCACGTCCTTGATCTGCAGAAACATGTGCGGCATGCCAACTGGCCACAGGACATCGCAGAACAACCTGTGCGCGTGAATGTGTGTACATGTGCGTGGCTTTACATTGCGAGTAGTCTGTGTGTATGCGTCAGTTGGGCATGGCAGGCGCTGTTGACATAGGAGTTTCCAAGTAAGTAGCAAAAAGTGTGCAGGCACTGTTGACGTACGAGTCGCCAGGTCAGCCAGCTGACAAATAGAGGCGCGTTTGCGTCCATTCAAGTGTTTTGCCTGTGTAGGTTGGATATCAGTTATGGCGCGCCAGTTTTGGCTGGTCGGCCGCCAGGGCGGCCAGCGTCAGGTTTGACAGCTTGCGCGCAAGGCCGACGCCAGACCGGGAAGCTTTTGGCACCAGGCCCACGCCAGTCGCAATAGATTAGCAAAACACTGGGTGGAATGAGGGGTGCCTACCTGTGAAACCAAGTTGTCATACGATGGCGCAGCACCAGATGGCATGGGCAGACGCGAGCGCAGCAACCAGGCCGCCGTTGGCGGTGGTGGTGGTGCTGCCTTGACCGCTGCCGTCTGCTTACTGCTGATGTACATGCGAGCAAGCTTGGGCAGGATGGGCACGGGGATGCCACCACCCAGGTAATTTCCGCCTTCGTCGTCGTGGTGCGCTTCTGCAAACTCGACCCCAGGCCGTGTGGTGTACTCCTGTTGCTGCAACTGCCCACCCCTTCCTTGCTGCTGTTGGTGCTGCTGCTGCGGCTGCTCCAGGACCTGCTCAGCTGTTGCTCCAACTGCGGCTGTACCGGCTGCAGCAACAGCATCCTCGTCCTCCTCATCGCCTTCCTCCTCCACCACACCCCGGACAGAAGTGAGAAAGGTGTGATCACGGTCGTTTGTGTTACCAGGAAAGTCCGTCACCATCCCACCACGTGCTGCTGACTCCGAAACCACCGTTTCAAACGACACCAGTGGCCCTTTGAGCAAAGCTTGCCTCATACGAGCATCTAGGACCACTAACTGGTCCAGAATAGAGTCCAATGCTTCTAAGTCGCCCACACTGCTAGCGCCGCCCCAGGCTGCCGGCCCTACTGCTAGCCTTCCTCCACCGCTCAGGTTCCAATTTGCCCCACCACCATAACTCCCATCGTCAGTGTAGCTGTAGCCAGCCGCATTGGCCCGCTGCACCGTAGCCATAGCGGCCGCCGCCCCGCCGTTGCCGGCTCCGCCACCGGGCCCCGCTCGCCCGCCCCGTGCACTGACGGCCGCGGATTTCTTCCGTGTGTGCGGGATGAACGCGTGGTGTGCTGCTTGGTAGGACGTCCCGAGCTCTTCAGGCATCGGTGAACCACCCTGCCGTGGCTGCTGCTGGTGCTGGTCGGATGCAATAGAGGGCTGGTCGCTGGTTAGGCTGGCCTGAGGAAGGATGGGTGGGCCGGCAAGGGGTGCTAGGCGTGTGCGGCCGGAGGTGGCCGGCACTGGCAGCCCAGGGTCTGCAAAGAGTCATACCATGATGCTTGAGCGTAACTAAGAGTAATGATAGTACGCTAACATGAGGTTGTATACGAGCACTCAACCTTTAATGGGCAGAGTGTAACCGATGGCAAAACTGATTTGTTACCAGTGTTGGTGGCCCTGTATCTACATATCCACTTTGCTTGGCTTTTGGGTGCAGGTTGTTTGCTTTGGGGTAGGAGCACGGTCTGCCAACGCAAACCCCGCTGCCCAAGTAACGTGGACAGTTTGTGTCAGCGACATCCCCTCCACAAGCGGCCTGCCCTGCTGGTTCAACACGCACGTATCATTGCCGTCCAGGTCCTTCCCTGGCAGCAATGCGTGCTCTACACGTGTTTGGTGCTTCCTCAACGCTTATAGTCCTCATTCCTGACCTGTACATGGCTTTCATTACTGGAGACCGTGAGTGCTTTCTTGTTGATCGGTGCTTCCTGATCATGCGCTATCACATGGCCTGTTATCGCACCTGGCAGTGGCTGGCCCTTAGAGGTGGTTCTGAATGTAGGGGGTGGTCTGGAAGCATGGGCAGGCATGCCCCCTGTCCATGCATGCGGCATGCCAGCATTTGGCCCTCCCTGCAACACACAGACATGAAGTGTACCACCATGGGGACGCTGTGGCATGCTTGACCTGTGGCTGCAAGCTGGCTGGCTGAAGAGCAATGCTTAAGTGTGACTGGCGCTGGCTGGCTGGCTGAAGCGCAATGATTGAACCCAGTGCTGGTCTGTGAGGTGCATATGATAGGCAGGGGGCACGGCTTTGCTGATGCTAGCTGAGGTTCTGCAGCGCATGGGGGCTTAGACATGACATGCCATGAAGGGGAGGCATGCTCACCAAGGCTTCAACCCCATGTGGCAGGCTTTCTGCCACATTCACGGGGTTAGCATGAAGCAGCATCCCGCGATGGAAGGTAGTTGTTACTGAGCCATGCCTAATGTATAGCCTGCATGTACGGCCATATACCAATGATGAAGCCCAACCCAACACAAGCGACGGCAGCACCAGTAGCCAGCGAAGGCGCATTAGCCTCGCCGATCGTTCTTATGAGCGACCCGCGCACCTGCCACCTACGTACGATCCGAGACACAACCAATGCGCGCCGAGAATGGCTCATAGCTTGTCCATTGCATAAATACGATGCTCTGAAGCACTCGTAACTTTGCAGTGTGTCCGCTTCTGTAATGTTTTCGAGAAACGTTGCTTGCACCTGGGCCGGTGTAGTGACAACTGAGATAATTATTGAATACGGCAGCCATCCATTGGCATTGATCAGCTGTGGCCCGCGGGGCAATTCGGTTGACGGTTTAGAAACAGGAATATTGGGGGCGAGTTCTGATTTGATCATTATCACGACACACACTTCACAGCCATGGCTCAGCTGCCGTTGACGCGGATTCCCTGAGGGTTGTTACAACAGGGCGTTCTAACCTCTGATTTGAGCCAAAGAACCTCATTCTTTGGTTGAAGTCATGCGCATTACGGCTGGAGGCACAGAACTGCTTCCATCCACGCAACGAAGCAGGGTCGGTTGGCGGCTCAATGCATGCTCAAGCAAAACCTGCATCGTCGCTACCTGGAACCAAGACGGTGTGCTGAGGCGTAGATCACATCATCATCAGAAGCTTCAGCCATCGCGCCAGGCTGCAGCATGTCGAGCAAAGGTGCGGAGCCCGTACCAACCACACGTCAGGCATGCACCACACATTGCTGGACACACGGCTTGTGGAAGGGTCAGCCATTGAATGATTTATCACGAGCAGCCATTGGCCGTACTTCAGCCTGTACAGTGCTCTGAAGCAGTTGGGCTGGACGGGCATGCAACACTTCACTGGTGCGGAGATTGCTGCTGAAGGGTAGAGTAGGGTTGCCATCAATTGTTCAAAGTGGACGTCATGCTCATTCTTCATGCAGACATCGTGTGCATCAGGTATTTTCAATCACGGTCAGCATGCACATCATACAATCAAGTCCCAAGCCAGCCATGTATCCTTGGAGGCCCAGCCGTGTTGACCCTGTCGCAAGCATCGCCGTCATAGTCATTGCTTTGCCACACTATACTATCTCCCTTCACGAACCGCTGCAGGGTTCTGATTACGATGACGATGACGATGGTGATATCTTTCTGACCAATGAGTTCGATGCGTTTGAGGAGTTTGATGACGAGGGAGAGCGGAAGGGGTTGGCTGCCCAGGTGAGGTGTCAGCATTACAGTGTCAAAGGCCGAACAATGTACACACATCTGGTGTTCCAGCTGGTGTTTTGAGTGAAGGCGAGGGATGCACTTTGAACAGCAGTAATCATTATAAGACATCAAGATAAAACAGATTAGTGGATAGAGGGATAGAGCATTGTTGTGATGAGTAGCAAGGAAGTGCCCACATTGTCTCTGGTGCAGCTAGTGGCTTCCTGGGTTCACAAATCCAGGTAGAGGCCAAGGGGTTGCTTGCACCAACCAGTCCAAAAGTCGCCCTTGTACATAACCAAGCAGTTGCAAGTTGTGCTAAGGAACAGCCAGAACAGCATGTTAGAGGACATTGCCACATGTTAGAGGACATTGCCACATGTTAGAGGACATTGCCACATGTTAGAGGACATTACCACATGTTAGAGGACATTACCACATGGACGCCTGTCAGTGGGCTTCGTCACGTTCAGACGCCGCGTGATTGTTGCGCATGGCAGGGCATTGACTGGCGCCGGACCGCCAGTGAGGCACGCCAGCGGCAGACAGCGTCCGAGGCCGCCCGTGATGAGCTGCTGGCCGCCAGAGGGCTCCTGAGCAGCGGGGTGATGCGGTCTGCCATGGGCGCGCAGAGGGCAGCGGCAAGGGAGGAGGTGCTGCGCTTGCAGAGAGGTGCGTTCACCGGTCAGCGGCAGGCCCCCCCTCGCTTGCGCCTCCGTCTCCATCCACCATCTCGTCGCAGGCGACGCGTGCGACGCGACCGTTTTCATGAAAAGTGTCGTTCTTGGTGCGGTTTTGTTCCGCGTCAGCGTTCTGCCAGTACGACTAGAACAATTCCAAGCTCTTGAAGTGAACTTGCAACAAAGCCGCAACAGTGGTTATTGAAATGCCCACATCACTGTCTCCCGTTGTTTCATTATCATTCGGGTCGGCAAAGAGGAGATTTTGCCACAAGACGTAACGTCGGTTTTTCTGCAGGGCACTCCGTCTCCCTCTCCCCTTGTTCATCATCACAAATCTTTGATAGTTCCCTTGATTTGCCAAGCACTCCGCCTTCCTCCCCCCTTGTTCACCATCACAAATCCTTGATGCTTCCCTTGATTTGCCAAGCACTCCGCCTCCCTCCTGCCTGACCAGCTGGCTGTGGTGAGCCCACGTGTCTCATGTCGCAACATTGCGATTCAACTTTTGTTAGGGGCTTTATGATCTGAAACATCTGTTGTTGCAGTCCCATCGAGTGCTGAACTGCGTTCCTTTCCACCCCTCACCTCCCCTCCCTCCTTTGCCATGCAGAGCACTCTGCCTCCCTGCTTGCCGATCAGTTGGCTAGTGAGGGGTATGACCTGGAGGCTGACTGGGCAGCGCTAGAGGCCGAGGCGGCACCCCGCACCACCACCGGGGCGGCCAAAGGCGTGCGCGTGGAAGGGGGGCTCATGAAACCGCCCACAACGCCCAAGGTAGGCGGGCGGGTTTGTTTGGCTCTTAGCGGCAGAATTGCTTCTGTCTGTACACTGTTGGGTCGAGGTGAGCTCTGGAGCTGCACCAAGCTTCGATCGTACCTTAGCAATTGGTACCTTAGCAATTGAACACAAGAGATCGCTTTCCAGCCAGCCAAAGCTGATTGTGCCCTCGCTGCCTATTAAAGTGTGTGCAGACCGAAGCCATGTGACACTTAGCAGTTTTGTAACGTATTTGTACGTTTCTCCCGCGTGTGCAGATTGACGCCATGCGTCGTGAGACGCGTGAGATGCGAGCCCGCAAGCGGCTCTGGGGTTTAGAAAGCTACGACAGCGATTATGACAGCAACAGCAGCGGCAGTGACGATGAGTATTCACGCCCCCCTCCCGCCCTGCCCGCTCCCACCCCGAGCGGCGTGGCTGAAGTTGATGCCACTTCTAAACGCAGACAACAGGCTGCCAACTTGCTTCAAAGTGCCGGGAAAGTCGTGGATGCGTTTGGGGTGGAGGGGTTGAAAGGCTACGTCGCGTCGCGTGGAACCGGGTCAGGGAAACCGTCAACCAACAGAAACGGCTCAGGGTTCGGTTTGGACATGTTTGCGGATGATTCGGGAGATGATTTTGGCCGTGAGATGGAGGAGTTGGAATGGGAGATGGGCAAGCGGCGCAAGCAAGCCAAGTCGGACGATGACGAACTGCTGGCGGATAGGCTCATGGGACACATTGGCAAGGTGAGCTGTGAAACCATGTGTTTGAGCTGTGAAACCACTTGTTGCAGACCAGCCTAGAGTGTGATGGCGACTGTGTTGCACCGGGCTGACAGGGACGTATTCTCATCGTATTCGAACTTCGCAACACGGCAAGTTCGCAAAACAGGATTTGGCTTCTCAAACTGACGTTCGTTCATCGGGTTCGCAAACCCATTTTCTAACGGTTGTTGCGAAGTTTAAATGAGAATACGTTGAGTAGCAAGCGTCCTGCTTCCCCCGTCTGCCACCTGACTCAGTGGCAACCGCTGATCGCCAAGTGCCGTCACCACATTGAACAATCAGCATGTGCTCGCACTGCGCCGCAATGTCGAAGCATGCAAATTCATTGTACACTGGAACAACTGGAAGAGTCAAAAATTCAGAAAGTCAACAACAACTGGAAGAATCACCGCCCACGTCACGTGGCTTCATCCTGCAGCTGGTTGGACTTGCCATCGCTACCCCTGTCCTGGCAGTTGCTGATCCATGACTTTGCATGCCTTCCGAGCATGCAGGTCTACCAGGCCTCATCAGCCGTGCCAGAGCTTCAACGCCCCCCTCCAACAGGCGCCAAGACTCGCACCACACCCTCATCGCTAGCTACCAACACCACCAGCAACAGCCCCACACAGCCCAAGCTACCATCTCGATTGTCTCGCAAGCAACAGGAAAACGAAGACGAGGACGAGGACGAGGAAGACGATTTGATTGCACTTCTAGAGCAGTTCACAGCTCCGAAGTCATCATCCACGCAGT
>QAXH01002344.1:286-58005 GCA_004335635.1 Chloromonas sp. AAM2 | reverse complement strand
CCTCCCGCCTCCTCTGTGTCCTTGCTCCCTGCCCCAGCCGCGCCCTGGGGACCTGCCCCGGCCTCCCGGTGACCTGCCCCGCTCGCCTCTGTGCCCGCCTGGCCCGCCCCTGCCTCGCCCGCCACCGCTGTGACGCGTCTGATCAAAGTGAAGCTGAAAGGCGTTCCCATCCCTGTGCAGGTCAGCGCCCGCTCTGTCCGGATTCCGTACTTTCTTGTTCTTCCCCCGGTCGTACTCCTCTTCCCACTCGTCACGAACCCTGAGACAAGAGCAAACTCAGAGCAAGCTGAAGGTCATACCAAGCCAGCCACAACAACCAGCTGAGCGAACACGAGTGTGAACAGAACAAAACAGGCACCTCATTGCTTCCTGTTCCGCACGTTCTCCTGCAACTGAATTACAACTTGCATTGTACAAGCGTGTGGTGCCTTGCTCTGCCACTACCAGACACACTGCCTGTCCCCTGCCGATCAGCTGCTTGCACGCACCTCTTGCCCCCGCTGCGGTCCTGAGCTGTCAACCTCCGTGCTTGTCCCGCAAGCTCCGCGTCACCATCCTCCCAAGTTGTGGTGGCCACGCCTCTGCCAGGGTTGCCGTATGCCGTGCGAGACGGACCCGCGGACAGCCCATGCAACAGCATCTCTGCTGCAGCTGCGCCCGTGACCTGTTCCACTGGTTCAGCAGCATGCAAGGGGCCATTAGCAGGCCCCTTGGATACTTTGGCAGGCTTGACAATTGCAGGAGCAGCAGCTGGCTCGGTGGCTGCAGGCAAGCCTCGTTGGACCTTGCCATTCACCTGCCTGTCATTCACGTCTGCCACGTCTTCTGCTGCTGTTGTGGGCGTGTCCGTCAGCGCCTGTTTCTTTTTCCATTTTAGTACAGAAACCTCTTGGCCGTTTGCTGTGCGCGTGTGGTCGGCAGTGTCCAAGGTATGCATATGGTTGTCAGGTCCCTCAGAAGCAGCAGCAGCGGCACGTGTGGCATGCTTCAAGCGCTTCCGCTCTGCTTTGCCGCCATCCGCTCCGTTTGCCAATGGTGCTGCTGTGTGTCCAAAACCCTGTGCATCACTGTCATCAGTTGCTGTAGTTGGAGCGGCTGTGGGCGCCTGCTCTCGCTTGCGTTGTAGCGAGCCCAGGCCATTGGTAGTGGTAGCCTGAGTGTGACTTACCCGCCTGTCATCCGCCTCAACTTTATCTGCTTGGTGGGAAGGTTGTTTACCACGGCCTGCAGTGCTGGAAAGACCGTGTGCCGAGGAATCATCAGCCTGTGCAACAAGCCGAGGGGTCAGGGCAGCGGCTTTTGCCACCTTGTGCTGCCGCCTGGCTATGAGGCCTGACTTGAACAAGCCCTTGAACAGGTTGGTGCAGGAGAGGGGCACGGGGCGCGGGGCGCTCGCTGCTGCTGGAGGCGGCGGGCTGAGGCCATCATCATCACTATCATTGCCGTTGTCATGGCCATTGGTCGTTGGGGCAGTTGGCATGCTGCAAGAAGAGAAAATCAGCGTGAGTCAAGAAGTGCGCTTGCAGGGACGTTTCTGATGAAGTGCATGATAGGAGCTCCGTTAGCCAAACAGCTGACTCGCTAAGTGACGCATGATTTGGTGCCACAGGATGCCACACGATGTGATCGGATGAGGGAAGGTCAGTCAACAGGGTTTCTGAGGCCCTTTTGCGTCTCAGTCATGGTTTTTCAGTGCCCAGTGCTAGGCACCGTGAGATCACGATGCTCATCATTCCTTCCCGTGCATTGGTGACTTCAAGAATGCGACAAAACTGCACAAACATAATGCAAAATGGCATCAAATGGCGCCGTCCTCATGACGTATTGAGCCTATGCATCAATTCGCAGAGTGGCAAAACAGAACTCTGTCGAACAGATTCACGTACAAATCAATTCTCAAGGTGTTAACTATTCCCAGACATTTCACTGCGCATACCTGGACTTGAGATGCTTGATCGTGACAGCAGGTGTCCCTCCGTTTGCCATGGGCTGATGACCTTGTTGCTGCCTGCTGTCAGGGTTACCAGTGCCGTCTTCCCCGGCTGCTGCCATCCGCTGCCTGCTGTCCTGGTGCCGTGCAAGCTTCATGGCCGGCGCTGCCTGCTGCTCAGCTTCTGCCGCTTGCTGTGCCGCCCGCTTCAAGCGCCGTTGAATCATCTGCTGTTCCGGACTCAAATGCGGCCCACCATTCAAGACCTTGGACGCATGCACCACACCATTGGACAGGTGTGGCCTGCCATTGGACGCTTTCAATGCAGGCGAAGGCATTGTAGACTTAGCTGCTGGCGATGGCATGGCGGACTTGGCAGCTGGCGAAGGCATGGCGGACTGCTGCAATGGTGAGGCAGGCCCAGATTGAGCCGCGTGTGGGGTATCAGACCGTGGATGCCGCCTGACATAGAAGAGGATGTACGCTAGCTGGCTGAGCACTTGCCGCTCCCCACACACGGCAACCTGGGTGTCGTCACACCTGTGCCAGGCTCCGTTGCCGGCGCGGACGTAGCAGTAGTAGTGCCCCGTGTGGACCGTGTGGCCCACATGCACCAGCACTCCGTACAGATCGTACAGCTGCGCAGCAGCAGCAAACAAGCAACGGCATCAGGACAATAAGCGAACAGGAAACAAAGGCAAAACTGACATCAGAACGGCAAGGCAGCAGAAACCAAGCTGGCAACAAAGACGTGCGACAGGCAAGTGTGCAAACCTTGACCAAAGCAGTCCTAGCTGGCATCAAATCAAACAGCTGTGAGAGTATGCTCACCAGTGGTGTGTCTGGGCGGCTCATGAAGTGCTGGAGGTTGAGTTCAGTCTCGTAGGTCACAGGCTTGGTAATCTTGGAACCAAATCCACCATATTGGAAGCGCTTCAAATGAATGGTGAGGACGTTGGGTGCGTGTTCGATAGTCATCTGCTTCTCAGCGCGGACCTGCAGCCAGACCATTGGATGTCCTTGCTTGGTTTCAAGCAGGGCAACCATGCATGTGGTATTGCAATTCCGGTTGAACAAAACCGTTACTCAGGTCACCTGCCCCACAAAGAGTTACATCCTGCGGTTGTGCAGTCGCATCGCTCACAGCCTGCCGACTTGCTCAGGGTACTTGCTCAGCAGCCCCCATGCATTCACCCCCTCACCAGCTTGTTGTTCTTGGGACACCGGTACTTGTTGTCCCCATCCAGCACCTCCTTGGCGGTGAAGTGTTGCAGTGCGCGCATGACTGTCTTGGCGCGAGTAATCTCCAGGCTCAGGTCCATGAAGTCTTCGTATGTGCTGCTCTCGTAGTCCACACCAGTGCACTTAATCTGCAGCCACATGCGTAACAGGCATGGAAAGCTCAGTGTACCTGCATGGCAGTGGGCAGGCGGCCGACATACCACATGATCCAGATGTACGCGTCCAGGGGCAAGCATAGTGAGTCCAGGTGCAAGTCATAGTGAGCACAGGACGCATGAGCAAGTTCATGAAGTGCACGGATAAAGGCTGGGGTGCTGCATGCATCCTGTTCTGAGGAGCGGCTGCATGTCAGCAAGATGATGAACCAAGCCTGCCATGACAGCTGAAGCATCCTGACATGCATGCTATATGCCAGCGCTAGACCAGATCAGATACAATGAGCCCTCACCCTGCTGCGTAGCTTGCCACCGAAAATACGATTGATCATGGTGGTTGCGGCAAGGTCAGCAGGTGGCTTGGGTTTGAACGGCTTGAGGCATGCCTCGTGCATGGCATCCAGCAAGCAGCGAAGAAACTCGTGACTGTCCTCCTGGCGACCCAATCGAAACCTGCGGGGCAACATTGCAGGTATGGGATGGCAACATGAGTACACAGGATGAATAAGCGAGCAATATGCTCTCTGTCACGAAAGCATGAAAACTATGCTCGTTCTGCTGTGCCACAAGTCCCATGGACTGCTTTGTAAGATACCACAGCACAGACGGCAACAGCATGCGGCTTCTACATGTGGGGCTGGCCGAAGTATCAGTGTAACTATGACAAAAAAGGTTGGGTCATGTCCTGCAGGCACCATGACTGGTGCCAGAGCAGCTCCACCAAAATGTTTATCATCATATACTTGGCCAGCCCCGTGCTTGTGACAACAGGTCATGCATGCCAAATGTATGCAGCTGGCTGAGCCAGTCTAAGCCAGCACCTGCCTCTTGTTGATGGCCTTCAGAATACGTGCATGGGTTTTGGGCGCGATGACCTTGGAGGAAGATGCCAGCGCACGCTTGACATGCATAATGGTGGCCTCCAGCGGGTCGTCTTGGTTGCCTTTCAAGGCTGGCGCGGTGCCTGTCAGGATTGCCTCAGCCAACGGTGGTGTGTGGACTAGGCATTGTAGCACGGCGTTCATGAAACAAGTGTTTCCAAGGTTCTGCAGCCCAGCGCCCTGTAAGCATGGCAATGTACACGCAATTCAGTCAGTTGTGTCGCTCGATCTGCCGCTGCCTCGCCCTCTGAGCCCGCGTGTTTTGTATTTCTGCCTGCAAGTCGCACACGCTCACCGGCCGCATGGTGGACTTCCACCGCAGCTTGACATCCTCTTCTTTGAACAGCTCCCTACTACGCGGCAGAGGCCTGTTAGCTGGAAGCGACATCTCGGCCGGATTGCGGGCAGGCGCCATCACAGCCTGCAGAGGTTGGCGGCACAATGTCATCAGTGCTGATGGCCCCGTTCAGTAGTGCGGATTGTGGCAATCACGCTTGAGTACCTGCGCAGGGCTGTTGAGAGCGATGAAGTGCACGCCAGGCTCTGCAGGTGGGACGTCACGAGAGGAGGCTGGTACGAAAGTTAGTCGACGCAGAACAACTCCTCCTTGGCTGGTCAGGAAGTTGGGTCGCTTAGTATCTTGGCTCATGGCCAGAAGAGTTAAGGTTTAATGTTTGGTCTGATCGCCTGGGGAGGTCTGTGTGTCGGCTGGGGCACACAGCCTGGCCCTGACGAAGTCACATCGGGAAGTGTCTCTGGTGGGGCGGCATGATCTGCTGCATATCAAGCGCCCAGCTATCTCAGCCTGCCGTCATCTCAGGAGCGCGGGTTCGCACGTTTCTGTTACATCCCAAAAGCAGACATGGCGCCAGGCCTTCTACCTGTAATGTGCTAGCCTTGGCACAACATGTCAGATGCAGGCTCACATGCACTGGCACAGGCAGTGTACAACTGTTTCCAGCAGCTGCCCAAAAGTGGAAAGCCCCAGCCTCACGAATACACAGTATTAGCAGCAGTTGCACTTGCTTGCGCGCAGTCCGTCACTCCTGGTTTCCAGGTGGTTTCTCTAGGCACAGGCACAAAATGCCTGGGAGGCATGGGACGCAGCGCAAAAGGTGACCTCCTTCATGACAGCCATGCAGAGGTCATCGCACGGCGAGCTTTCATGCTTTGGGTGCATGCTGACATACGCCTGGCCATGCAGCAGCACGCAGCTGCGATACTCACCAGCAAGGGTCAGCATGCCCCAAAGCCTCACCAGCCCAGCCAACAGCATGCACACAGCACAGACGCGAACCATGGAAGCACCAAAGTGCATCAAAAGCCGACCGGAACGTCCAAGGTGCCCCTGAGAAGCTCAGCCTTTGTGTACGATGCAAACACAGCTGGTTTCCGGCTGCGTGAGGGCCTACAAGTGCATATGTTTGTCAGCCAGCCTCCATGTGGTGATGCAAGCATAGTGCTTGGGCAGTGCACGCCAGGAACTGATGGTTGCTGCGCATCAAATCACCACGCACAAATTCAGCCAGGAACTTCACACAGTCAGATGGATTGTCCCGCAACGGGCGGACGCGCATGTGCTGCCAGCGCCGCTACGAACGTGCAGCTTGTGAAAGGGGACAACTCTTCGGAGGAAGTTTTGGTGGATGTTGCTTCAACCGATGCCAGTGGGAATGGCAGTAGTATGCCACTCCAGGCTTGCATTGAGCAGGACGTCATTGGCCATGCAGCCAGCGACATGCATCACAGCGGGTCAGAGACCATGCGTGGGGTGGCTGGCTGTACAGGTGGCGATCTTGCAATGATGCAGGAGACGGGTGCAACGGCTCAGGCACAGCAGTCAGCCAAACTGAGGACAGGTGCCAAGGCACTCAAGCTGACTTTACCGGGCACAGGACAGTCTGCCACAGCCACAGGCAAAGCGCCCGCAGCACAGACAGATGTGCCAGATGACGGGCCTGGAGGCAGCCTGGCTGCTGAAGAATCCGTGGTGAAGGCTACAGCAGTGCCTCGACTCGTGGAGGAACTGACATTGAAGTAAGCGCAACTCCCGTCACCAAGCAGCAGACCACCACCTCAGTTAGGTTTCTTTCCACGTGCACGTGACAGTCCTGTGATGCGTCACACTTAACCAGGGACACGTGACTGCACATGCACAGGTCCTACCTGCCCCAGGCTGGGGACGTGGAGTCGGGGCAGCAGGAGTGTGGCGTGCTGCGACGCAAGCCCGGCAAGGTGTGACCTGCTGAACATGCTGATGCAGCTGTTGAAGTCTGTGCTGTGGCTTCACTTGAGACAAGCTGGGTACTGTCAAGGAACGCGAACAGTCGCCAATTTTCATGCTTCCCGCCACACACAAGGGTGCTGATTTAATGCGGATCCAAGGCATCATCTTACAGCGGAGAATGCACAACCCTGGACGAGCTTCAATAACATGCTTGGGGAAGGCCCTTCTCTTCTGTGCAGGGTGATGCCACCTTGTCCCTCAGCTGCAGTGATAAGCTGGCTCGCTGGTCGTGCGTTGGTCTCCAGGGCAGCCTGCTGTCAGGCCTGCTGGCAGCGCCCCTGTACCTGGGCAGCCTGGTGGTGGCCATGCAGCAAGAGGTGGCTCAAGCGGGTGAGGCATGAGCTGTTCTGATATAACTGCTCAGTGACAGAGGCAGAGTGCCCTCCAACACAACAACTGTGATCCTGCGCTAACAGGACCTGCTCTGTTACAACCGCTCAGTGAGCGAGGCAAGACACACAGATGTGATGGAACTCTAGGAAGCACCCTGGTAAATCAAATCCACATCAAATCTAGGATTCCCCACATTGAGAAGGTTTAGCTGGCCGTGTGTGCCTTGCATGCCCAGGTGCCGGTGTGCAGGCATCAGCACGCGCAGCAATCATTCGCGGTGTGGGTGGACGCCTGTTGGGCGGTGTGGAGGCAGCCCTTGAGCCGCCTTACTGCCTCGCCCAGCCTCAAGTGCACCTGGTCCACCCTCCCGCGGACACACTGGGCTTGTGCCCATCCACTCAACGTCGGAAGGGCTCAGGTCAGTGCAGCGCCAGGCCGATTGTTTCATGCGCTGCAAGTCAGCCTTGTGTCAGATGTGTCAGCCTTGCAATAACATCATCCGGCACAGAGCAGTCACAGCGCAGCGATGCACCAACCTTCTGTGAATGTATTGCAATGGTCGCGATGGCGTCAGCGTGCATTCTCTAGTGGTTTAACTTTGCACACACGGCCCGACTGTTGCAGTCTGTCTGTTGTTGCATCACTGATTTGTCATGTTATCATCGGTTGCAGGCGCCAGCATCAACTGGGTTGCAGCACCTGGCTGTTGGTTGCTGGACGGGGCCGAGCAAGCACAGCCCTTGGCTGTGGCTCGTCCCCTTGGCACTGTTGAGGTGACTACAGCGGCTGACGGGTACAAGGCAGGGGCTTCCAAGGCTCTGGTAGCAGCTGGCAAGGCACAGTCACGCATATGCAGGGCAGCACTGGCACAGGAAGCTGTACAGAGTATGCGTCAGATGCGTGAGGTATACATGCCTGCCAGGTGCTTGAATCCAGACAGTAACGGAGGCATGTCAACAGGTGCAGCAAGCCTTCAGCAGGAGGAGCACCAGCGGCAGCACGAGCAGGCAGAAGGCCATGGTGTGGCAAGCTTGGTTGGCCAACTTCAGGTGCAGCACTCTGGGCGTGAGATTTCAAAATATGCTGTGGGATCGGCTAGCAATGGTGACCAGGTCATGCTCACGACTTTGGGCGTACCAGGCACACCAGTGCCTGACCAGTGCGCAGAGATGGTTGCTGAGCCTCATGCAGTAAGCAGTGACGGGCATGTATACAACATTGTAGCACCAGGCGCTGATCCTGCTCAGCCTCAATCTCTGACCAGGCCAGGTACCGTCAAATCGTACCCTGTGACGACGTATCAGAGCTTAAAGCAGTTGCTGGCAGGGCGCTATTTGACGATTTGGCAGAGGTTGAAGCTGCAGCAGCCTTTCAGGTTATGGATCAGCAAGCCTGCTCATCTTCAGACCTTTGAGGTTGAGGGCCTGGAAGGCTGAACAAGCGCAGGCCAACCATATCAGCATGTTTACTTCTTGGCTTTGCATCAGGTGGTGCTCTGCTGCTGCTGTCAGTCCATGCAAGGGACTCTTGTTCAGCCCAACTGTGGTTGGCGGTTATGTTGTCAACTACTCCGCCGTCTGTGTGCGATGGCGCGTTCTTCACATTGCAACACATTTCGGCTACGGATTGTTGTGCCAAAGCCAGGATGCTATCCCAAGCTTTGCTCCATCTTCGCCAAGCGGCTGCTCCGAGACTTGTGGGCTTACCCGCTCAAGCGCTTCTGGGCGCCAGCGCGTCCCGATGCCTGTCAAGCCAAGGCTCCTCCACGACAGGCAATCATAACGATGCTGAGCTCAGAGCGGTGAGCAACGACATGTCTATGTTCTACCTTCAGCCACGACACCTGGCCCATGCTCTATGGCCTGGTCTCTGCGCTTCCTGCAGTTGGCTGCCAAGTTGCAGTACCGAAGCAAGCAAAGAGGTTTTCTTGAGTTGGACCTTCTGGTTGGGTTATGGGCGGAGAAAGCAATCCCACGTATGAACAAGCAGCAGCTACACAGCCTTGCTACAGTGCTAGATCAGGTAGGAAGCGAGACGCAAGAGGTTGCTCGCATCCCTTACATACATGCAGCTGCTGGTGCTGATGGCGTTTGATCTGAGATTTGATGATTATTGCACGTAGCATAAAGGGAGAGTATCAACTCTTGCCAGCTGTGAGGCGGGTACAAGACGACCTCGTCGCATATGCTGCAGGAAAACCCCGATCTTTTTAAGTGGCTAACTGGCCAGCTACCACCACCCGAAGATATGTTGAAAAACGAAGCCTTTATGGTGAGCTGGCTATGCTAGGTGGAGCACAGCGATACTTGTGCTCGAACATTTTATAGTGCTCCAACAAACCACGTCAACTCCCTCAATGGGGCACAGATGTGAGTACTTGTCCTGTCAATAGCTCTGCCGTGGCACCAATGTACCCAGGCCGCACGCATTTGTACATCGGCCTGTACTCACATGTGCTGTCCTTCCAAGCCACAGAGAAACTGCTGATTGCCATGGCCACGATTCAATGGAACACTTTTCTGCCCTGCATGACTGCATACGGCAGCCCCTGCCTGCATGTGTCGCTTTGTCTGCGTATGTTCCAGCGCGCATTGTGTACGTGCTGTTTGCAATCTTGGACAACATCGGCATCCATTCTTAAAAAAATCACCAGAGAGACAAACAACAACGTGTTGCATGTGTGCTGGCAGTCCCTGCGTCAGGCGTCCATGCAGCAGTTGGCGTCCCGCAGTTCAGAGGCCACACGCGCCCCTCCCGGCAAGGACTGGGTCAGGGGGTGGGACGACTACAAGTGGGTGGGGGATGGGGTGAAGGCATGAGCTGTTCCAGCATGTCGATTTGATTTGCTGTGCGACGGGTGACATCAGGGGTTCGCCAGGGTTGGGCTGCTGTCAAGTTCGGTTCGCTGTGTATAAACATCTACAAGTGTAAACCCGGTAGTCCTCATCACACCAACCCAAAGCCTTATGTTTGATGTTGCTGCTCTCCCATATCAGGAGCATGCATGAGCCAAACGTCTTGCTTTCAAATTGCAAGCGCAGAGTCTGCTGCTGTGTATGTTGCCAGCCGTGGTGCAGTCGTCACATCCCACTTGAACAAGTTCAAAACCCTGCTGTTGTTCGTGGTAACTGCAGAGCTTGCCTGTCACCAGGAAGGGTACAGAGGCACCAGTCATGTAGCAGGTCAAATCCCAATTGGTTCATCGTCACCTTCAGACATTCAATTGTGGTGTGGCGGTGTGTGTGTGTTGCAGGAAGACTCCCAGTGGACGAGCTACCACGCCGCTATCCTGACATGGCACAGCGGCTGCACTACATTCAGGCACATCATGAAGTGTTTTTTCATTCATTCATTCATTTATATCCAGCCGTAGTAGATGCATGTGTATAGTACAGGTTTGATGCTCAGCTACTTGGGACAGCCTGGGTAGAACTGAAGTGTGTTAAGATGTCATCTTCTTAGTTTCTGTAGTCTTGGACACCACGCCAGGAGCTGCAGAGCTTGACAGCTCCATTGCCGAAGCGATGCACGCCTTTGTTTGTCCACGGTGCTTCAACTTCTGTGTTCTTTGCTCTTTGCGCGTTGAAGTTGCCTTCTGTTGCTGAGGGTTGGTTGGGACGGTATCCAGCCTCGTCTCTTGCATGGCTTGCTAGCATTCGCGCTCAGTGCTTGTAAGCCGCCCTGGTATATACCTGTATACGCACGGCTGCCAAGTCCTAACAGTCAGACAAGCGTTTTGACTATGGCCATGCAGGCAGCCATGCAATCAAGCGTCAGCACCTGGGTGGGATTGTGAGCCGTTGTGAGCTTCTGCCCACCTGAAACTTGCAGGCATGACCAGAGTTATCAAACCCTGAACAGGCCAGGCGAGCCCGCTAGTGGAATATCGTCATAGCCGATTCGATGCAGCAAGAGCATGCCTGCACAACGAGAATATGGCTCAGTGACCCACACATCCTCCCACCAGGGTCGGAATACCCAGGAAAGTGGAGAGTGCACGCGTGACGGAAGCGCCGGAGATTCCGGGGGGCATGGTGCCCAGTCGACAACACAGGTCTCGAAAGGCCATCATCTGGAACGACTTGACCCTCCTGATGGATCAATCAGCAGTTTTGGCTTCTCAACTCACCTGGGTTGCTTCACCTGTGACTCATGTGCTGAATCGTGAAGCCACTTCGGCGAGCTGCTTGGTCTTCGTCGAATGCGTACTGTTATGCAAACATGAAGACCTCGCCCGTTCTGCTGCTGTTGTTACCGACCCTGTCACTCTGTAAGGTTTTGCCATGGGATGCAACCATGGCAGTTCACATGCCAAGCCATGTCACGGTTGTTCCTGACGAAGTCTTGGCGCAGCAGCAGCAGCCGCACACAGAACCATCGGAAGCCCCGCCGGCAACGGAATCCGCTCAAGAGTCGGAAGGTCAACACGATGTAGGTCAGCCGAAAGTCAACCAACGCGCGCAGCAAGACTCGGCAGCAGCACGCCATTCCACATGCTGGCCATGCAGGATTCCTTGGCGGCCATGCGGGACTTTGCGCGGCCGGGTAGCAGCACACGCGCTGCTGCAGTGGGAGCCGTGGAGGCCCTTGCGGTGCAGGCTGGTGCTGTGCTACGCGTCGCCATGCAGATACGGCAGGTAGGAGCATGGCAGTTGAGCAGAGGAGATGATTGCAAACAGTCACAACAAGAGCAGTGACTAGAGGTAGTATGGGGGCAACGAGGGTGGACAAAAGCAAAGGGGAGGACGGCATGCAATTGCACCAGCAGCACAGCTACATGCACGTGTCTGCACAGCAGCACAGCTACCAGCAGCACAGCTACATGTCTTTTAACCATTTTCCATGTGGTGTTCTGTGCTGCCTAGCTTTGCAAATTGTACTCTCGCAACGGATACAAAGACAGGATTCAGTGCCTCTCTGACGCTGCAGTGCGTTCTGCACTGTCTTGTTCTGCTGCTGTGTGTGCGTGCAGCTGAGCGCCTTTACCAGTGCAGATCTGTTGCGTCAGCAGCAGCGCATACAGGCACTGCATGACCAGGTGGCGCAGGACGCAGCCAAACAAGCGGGACTGGTGGCGGAGTACGTAGGTAAGTGTGACGGGCAAATAAAAGGAGACCATGAGATGGAGGACAGATAATTCAACAAGCAGGGGAGCCTGTGTTCTGGGCTAGCTTTCCTACTTGCAGAATATTCCTAACCTTACAGGGCACAAGCTTCAGGGTTTACAACTCGGCAACACACCTGTGGCAGCTTCCTTGGACTCAGTTCCTGCTTTGAGCTGTGCTTCTGCCTGTTCCTGCCTGCGAGTCCAGTGTTTGTTTGCCACTCCGCCTTACTTCTTTCTTGCTGAGGGCAGGTCAGTGCCTGCAACTGACGGCATCCTTATGTACACCGATTCAATAGGGTGGCACAGCACAGGAAAGAGTATTCAAGGGGTGTGATCAGCGCCCGTGCCCTGTTGTGCTGACCAATAGTCAAGAGATCACCACACAAGCGGGGTCATAACGGGATAGTTGAAGGTTGTCAAGTGACCATGCCCTGCTGTGTTGCTCTCGATGGTTAGTTACTTGCTCCCGCTAGTTAAGGATTCATCCAATGCTCATTCCCTGGTGTGTTGGCCTCAGAGGACCTGGGTCTGCTGACCGCCTCCAAGGCCGCCGCCATGGTCCGCATGGACCTCGACGCGGCAGCGGACACACAAGCGCAGATCGCCAGGATATGGTCGTTGGTCACAGGTGAGGCGTTGCTGCAATGTGCTGTTGCAACTGGTGTACCATACAATGCTTGCTCACTCGTTAGCCGTAGCCGAGTGCATGTTCATTGCAGCGCCAGCTGATTGTGTGCCAGCTGAACTGCACCTGTGCGTGCCTATGTACATGTTGAGCACATATGGGAACGCAGACAGATCACCCAACCATGCATGAGAGTGGCGAACGCTTGGTAAGAGCACATCTGCTGTCTGTATGTTGGTGATGCTGTTATTGTTGTTGTTCTTGCTGCACAGGTGCCCACTCTCACGCTGCCCGCGATCTCGAGGACTCGGATGCACTGGCCCACGTGTCACTGTCACTGCAGCAGGCCAGAGTGAGTGACACGAGGCTGTCAGTCTGACTCCTGTCCGGGCAACAAGCTATATCTCTACAGAGGCCTGTTGCCCTGTCAGTAAGTGAAAGAGGAAGGAAAAGTTGAGTCATCTCTGATGGGATTGTACTGGTGGGTGATCCGTCGAGTCCTTGCACCACGTGGCAGACATGCACAGCTCTGAAGGCAGCTACTGTTTCTGTCGCGCCACAAGACCACATGCTTCTGTCATTACGTGACTGCCATGGTTCATACTGTCCCTCTCGCCCTCCCGTCACTGATATGGTGCTCATGTGTTCTGTCCCCTCCCGGCCCCTCATCAGTCCCAGGAGGATGAGAATCTGTTGCGCCTGGCCCTTGGCACTCACGGAGTGCAAGAGGGAGGAAAGGAAAGGCTGAAGGGGTTCTGCAAGTCATCTCCTGTTTCCTTGCAAGCATGTGTGGGTGACCTCTTCATCCTCCCACTGCAGACTGCTATAAGTGTTTCTGTTACTGCGTCACTACAGTGCTCCCCTTGTCCCGTGACAGTCCCAGGAGGGTCCGGCCGCTACTGCCTTTGCCAGCGCTGTCACCCGGGCGGTTCTCACATGCTTTATCCCTCCCCCCGTGACGTGTCTCACTTATCATATGCATGATGCTCTCTTATCACGTGTTTCTTTCTCATGATGCATCAGGCCCAGGAGCAGGAGGACCTGTCCGCCTCGCTGCAGCTCGTGGCCGCAGCGGCCCGGGAAGCCGCCCGGCAGCTCGTGCAGCATGCGGACATGCTGCAGCGGGACGCGGCAGAAGCCATGCAGGCGCACCATGATCTGGACATGGAGGTGTGCACAGCCAGACATGGGCCATACATGGGGATCAGTTCTTTGCTTGGTTGTGTGGCCAGTGTTTGGGTAAGCATCAGCTGGCTTACGTCTTTGCGAGGTTATCAGCAGTGTGCAGTTTGGAAAGGTTTGTGCAGGCATCCCATGCCCTTTTGCAGTGCTGCTGCGCGGGCAGAACTGGTTTTTGAGGGTGTGGGTGGCCTAGACAGACCATGAATGGGGCATACCAGCGCTGCCGGGACGTTCTGGGCACGCCGCTCGTTGTGGCCTTGTTTTCAAAGGGCAGGACCTGGCTTGCCCCGTTGTGCAGTGCTGGCTAGCTGGACCTGGCTTGCTAGGGTGTGAGAGTTGAAACCGGGGGTGGCAATTTGGATGTCTGGGTTTACGCAGCACACTGCACCTTCACACATGGTGTGGTTGATGCGATGGCTGGTTACAGGTACAGGCTGTGCTGTTAGGGCGAGTGAGTGGCAGGCTTGTCTGCTTACAGGTCGCACGCAACAGCAGTGTGATGGCGGTGCGGCATGAGCTGAGCCGGCTCAGCAGGCGGGCGCTGGAGGTGCTCTGGGCTTCTGAAGAACAACTGGAGGCAGCAAGGTGGGCAGGGGGAATGCAGCACGCACACCTTGATTTGCTTCGTGAACCGATACTTTGTCTCTGTGGAATTGAGAAAACAATCCAATACTAGTTTTGGAAAGTGACTTCTGCAAGCAGAGGGGCGGCACAACTTGCATTCATGTAGCTCATCTGCATAGGTATACAGCGGCTGTGGGAGTGGCTGTGGGAGTGGCATAGGTCTGGGCATGATGGTTCAGCATACTTTAGGCCAAGATTGCTCGCGGCATCGTTGCACAGTAGCAGTAATTGCCCTACACGCCTGGGCCAACCACTGAGTGTCTTGGGTTTGTGCTTGTCAGCTAATAGCTGTCCTGAGGATCCGCGCCCGTGTGTTACCTGCACCACACCTGGTTTGTTGCAGTAATCTGCTTACACGTCCGGGCTGCTTGGTATTGGTGCTGGCCAGCTGATAATTCTGCGCAGCAGCTGTGGTAGTCACCGAGGATTCAGAACACCCTTGTTTTCCGCTGCCTGCCGGCCCGTGTGCTTCCCCCCAGGTCGCACTTCCAGGCATTGTGGCGCCACGAGCTGTCCGCCCGTCAGCGAGACGTGCTGGGCCAGGCCCTGGCGGCCAGTGTGTCGGACCAGCTTGAGGACCTCCGGTGGCGCAGGGACGTGGCGCTGGCCATTGACGTGAGTCATCACATCAATCAGATTCCCAAGTTACACAAAAATGAAAAATCAAATCAGTCAAACAACAACCCATTGAATGGCTGGTGTGCCCTGGTGTTCTTTGGTGATGGTATACGAGGCGGCTTGTAGGTGGGCAGGAATTGTGCACTTGTTTGTTGAAGCAGGCCTTGGCCATTGGCGGGGGCGTTGTGGTCGTGCTGCTTAGCTCAGTGGGTGCACGATGTTGGGGGGGACATCACCCTGGTGACAGGTCTGTTCTGATACCATGTGATAGGTCGTGGGCGGGACGTCAGAGGTTGTGATGTCATCAACGGTGATGTCATCGATCATTTTGATAATGCTGGGTGAACACCACCATCACTATCCAGGTGTGCCGCAATCCCCTTCACTTGTAGGTCGGACGGGTTGGAATCCCTTCCCTCATGTGAGCAGGGATTGAGATTTGTTTTTGGCGCATTTTTGGCGCACTGGCTGGGTTAGTTTCCTGAGGCAGACACGGCGTGCGGGGGTGTGACGCCGGCGTGGCTTGCAGTGGGCTCTGAGAATAACCTGGGTTTTCTGAGTTGCGTCTGGCAGCTGACAGGTCATAAGTGTCTGGGGCACTGATTGTAAGTAAACAGGGGCTTGTGCCAGGGTTGGAATGGCTCGTGGTGACCGGCCCGGCGTGCTGAAGATCGCCTGGTTCACAACTGACGCCATAAAGCCAGTCAGTGGTTGAGCGCTTGCCCCTGCAGGCTTTCCCTGAGGCGCACGCCACTCAGGCAGCCCTCCAGAAGCTGCATGACGTACAATCCGCACTCTTGAAGCAGCAGCAACAGCAGCTGAGCGGTAGCATTGACAGCAGTGGCATGGCTATGGCACCTGGTGTAAGCCCGGAGGCGGTTGCTGCAGGACAAGGAGTGGAGGGGACAGCTGCCGGTGCTGGCCATGGCCTTGGGGCTGGCTTGAGGGACATGGCACACCAAGAGGCACTGAGGCATGCGCTGGAGGTAGGATTGGCCACACTGTGGCCATCAATCCTCCGTGTGTGTGGAGTGAGTGGACCTTCTGTCAGGCTCTACGGTGTGACAGGTGGTAGTTTGTGCTTCTGGTGAATTTTGCTTTTCGTTTGCCACCGTCATAATGGTTGGCCAGCATGTGCCCGTCGGGAATTGTTTTCTGCACTGCCCGCCACATCTGTGTTAACACAACATTGCACTTACTGGTCGGTGCTGTTGTTCAGGACTACAAGGCCAAACTGGCTGCTCAGCGCAGCGCTGCCGCAGCCCTGTCCCAGCTGGAGCTGTTAAGGCAGCACCTGGTGTTGGGAGAGGTGAGATAAGATCACCTGTGGTTGAGCGTATGGACTCCTGTTGTGGTTGTGGCCTGCAGTCCGGGGAGGACTGCTCAGCGCGGGCAGGTAGGGAAGGTGTGTCACACCTGTGATCACTGGCTCGTATTACAGAAGCTGGAACGATCAGCGTCAGTCGGGTAGATGCATCTTGCATGACAGAGCAGCCAGGTAGATGCATCTTGCATGACAGAGCAGCCAGGTAGATGCATCTTGCATGACAGAGCAGCCAGGTAGATGCATCTTGCATGACAGAGCAGCCAGGTAGATGCTTCTTGCATGACAGAGCAGCCACACTGTTTGCTCATCACTATTTAATCTTTCCTAGTGGTACATCGGTTGTGCAGTCGTTCAGTAGAACACCTGTAGAAATTCTTGAGATTCTGGGGAAAAGACAACCATGGCATCCTGTGCCACAGTCAGTGACCAGAGAATCTTCTGTTTGCCCACTGCTTTGCAGATGACCTCTGGGCAAGCGTTGACCAGTCTGTTAGACGTTGACTTACTGTGATCAAGCCATGAGTTTGTGTGACTGTGTTGGTGTGTCAGTACGACAATGTGTGGCTGTGCCTACTAGTACCAGCCGATTTGTTCTCTCGCTGTGTTGGTTTCACAAGGTTGCTTACAGAAGGTTTCAGAAGGTTGCTTACCAGGTTGTCACCACTACGAATTGGTACGTTTGCAACCCAGCAAGCCGTTTGTTAAACAGGACTGGCTTTCACTGTACAGCACACGTGGTAGAGCGAGGATCAATCTAAGGCTGGCTGTGACTGTTGGCTTCAACGCTCTGAGATGCTGGCAATTGAAATTCTATTGACAGTGATGTTAATAATGGAACAAAACCAACTGCACACTTGACTCAGAATTCTAACTCGCGAATAGCAATGTAGGGCATGTGCACTGAAAGGACTGAGCCGCTCTTCAGGCCACTCAAACATCAATGCCAGCAGAGTTGGAACAGCGTCAGTCAAGCCAGAGTAGCTCAGTAGTTCAAAAGCTGCACGCGCCTGACAATGCATGTGTCACTATGCGCACTGAGCAGCACGTGCTTCCGAAAGGAATACGCGCTCAGGCGGCCCTTTTCCGGCACTCGACACCCACCAGTTTGAACTGGCCTTGACCCAATCATGCCTCCCAGCCATGGTCTGCTGTTCAACAAGCTGAAGCAGCCGCCTCAATTCAGAATATCCAAACGTAACATCATAGCTAAAGTGTTTGGACTCTCACCAGCTAGGCGCCAAGGTGACGAATGGCACAGGCGGCAAACAATTTGACACATCACTAGGCCGCATTTGAAGCCTGCCTTGCCTGAAATTGCAGTTCAGATGTCATTGGCTGGCTACTGTCATCATTGTAGTGGTCATGCAGTAACGCAGAGGCAATCTCATCACAACAAACAAATGTGAGCAAATGCAGACACCATTTTTTTGGCAGATATAAGAGTACACACAGTCCTGTGACAGACATATCCTGCCTACTGCAATCTTTGAAAAGAATCATGTGCAGTCATGAGCTAGACAACCCCAGCAAACCAGGTTTGTCAGGAGGACTGAGCTAATGTTTTGCATGTCAGATCTATCTGCTGGTGGCACAAGCGGGCACCATTGAATGGATGTGGCTGCCACACCTGACCACACATCAAGTTTGAACACGGTTGCCGTAAGAAGGCACACAACATTCAAGTTTGTTCAGCAGAGGCAGACATTTTCCAGAGCCAGCACTGGCTCAGTGTGATTGCCACAGAAAGGTGAATTAGCTGCTGATTATCACTCAGCAGACATCACCCCACTGATCACACGCTGCCGCCTTTTCCAGGCTCCATGGCATGACATGAACTACAATGTTGGGCGGATACATTGGCGGAACTGCCTGTCTCTCTTGTTGTCGGTGTGTTTGCTGCACGTGCGTGTGCTCAGTGCTGTGTCACTCGTCTGTAGGTTCACCAGCAAGCCAGCTGCTGACCCCTCAACAAACTGTCAAACTTTGTCAGTGAATAAGCCAAAGCATGAACAACCTGGGCCATGATAGGCGTGCCAGGGCCTGAACGTATGTAAGAAGCGCAGGAAAAGGATGAAAAACACTTAGAAATCACTGACAATTAGGAGCATCTACTGAACCGCGCTGGCGCAGCTGCCCAGCTAACCTAAGTAAACCTGCCGGCCAGCGCTGACGTGCGTTGAATGCGTTTGGTGGAGGCCGCTGGTCTCAGGGCTTTGCTTGAAGCCAGCTTCTGCCACCTCTAATTCATTGACATTTGAGAGGCGTCTATTGAGCAAAGAGCGCAGCTGGCACAAGCCTATTCCAATTTGGCGTAACAGCCAACTTAGCCAAGCCTGCATGGCCAGCACTGTGCTGACGTGCCTTTGCCTTATGCCATTAATTGCAAAAAATACGAGGCAATTTTGCATCCTACAGAGCCGGCGCACCAGCCTATGACCGGAAGTGCATAGTGCGCTTAATGATCTGCTGAACAACAATCTGATACACTGTAGGCATTATATTGCAGTAAAGCTCGCCACACCGTCCATGGTTCGCCTCAGAGTCTGAACGGCGATGATAGCAGGAAGCGTGGTTGTATGTGTGCCCTCTCTCTTTTCCAACCTTCAAAGGAGCTTCGGCTGACACAGTTACCTGTACCATCACATCCTCGTGCAACCCCCAAAGACACACCCGCCAAGCAGCAGCTTGATCAGCTGGTAAGCCCGCTGCCTACAGTTGCACCTCTTCTTGTTGTTCTGGCCGTCTTGCCCACTGCATTCCTCGCTAGGCCTTGGCTCTGCCTCAATGACTGGCGCTGCCTTCAGAGACCAGCACCGGCTGGCTGCCATGTCAACTTCACTCATATCGCTGGGCCGCATCAGCAGATGTCCCTGTGCTGGCTGCTCGCCCTTCCCCGCCTGCGGCTGGCCCTCGGACGCCTGGTTGTGAAACAGCGGGTTGAGCGTTGCCTTGACGCTGTGCTTGGGACTGGAATGCTGCTCTGAAACCCCGCCCAGGCTGCTGTGGTGAGAGTGGGTGGGTGGGGCTGAAAACATACGCTGTGCCTGCTGATGCCAGGCCTGGCCACCGGTGCTGCTGCTGTACACACGCTTCATAGACGGTTGTGCCTGCTGCTGCTGCTCCTGCTGTTGCAAAGCACCGTTGTCACTGCTGGGCCCTGCGCCAGCACCCGGACTGGAGGCAGTGGGAGTGTGTGGAGCGTGGTCACAGTGGCACGGCAGCCGGCAAGGGCTTTCTGACGTGTGGGCGAGGAGGGGTGGATGGTATCCTTGTTGGGCTGCTGACAGCTTCTGCAGTGCTGTGCCCTTTGCAGCCGTGCCACAACCCTCCTGCAAATCCTGGGCACTGCTTGCGCTGGTCAAGGACTGTGAAGCTGGCCGCAGATGGCCAAACTGTGGACAGGGGACAGAGGGGGTGGAGCGGATCACAGCCGAGCTGCATGTGCGCAGGGACTGCGCTGGGCATGGCTCAGACGAGGTGGGTTGCATGGAGTGCCTGGTCCAAGGGCTGTGCTGTTGCTTCACCAGTTTCACAAGCTCTTCAAGAGTTGGCTCCTGGCCCACTGGAGTGCACACTTGATAGACAAAGGACCTCGAGCCTGCGTAATGAACAAGGCGAGTCAGGGCTCAGTTCTTCCATGAAGAATGCATAAAGCTGTGATGCATTCGAAATAGAATTCTGTGCAGGGCGACCGTTCAAGACATGGCACTCCTGGAGCCTGACATGTAATTCTTCGGCAGCAGTGCATTAAGGGCATGGTCGACTCAGTGGTGCATGCGGCATGCGCCCTCACACCTGCGCTTGGGGTCCATGATACGGCATGCAGTGATCGTCCACGCGCTTTTGCGTCTGTAACCCGGTTGGCCCAGTGTCGTTGAGCAAAGCCAGTTGTATAGCGATACGGAGCCCACACCTCCTCTCCTGAAATCACACGCAGGAAGCTTGCATGGCCACCATTACCTTTCACAACCTTACTGTGCGTGAGAATGACGCAACAATGAGTCAAATTTGCTCGACATTGCCGATATCCGATGAGAATGTGCTCGCAACGCAAGCAAAGCCTGAGGTAAGGTCAGCCTCGGCAAAATTCTCGCATGTTCCGAGCCTTCAACGCAGAGATGCCTGAGACTGGGAGGAGTTCAGGCAATCATCACCTGCAGCCATTTGGCGATGAAGACGCTCTCGCAGTTCGGGGTCCCAGCCCCCAACTCCAACTCCCGGTGCGAGGACTCTGCAACCTCTGGTGCGAGGACGAGCTCAGTGCAAGCGCTGGAGGCTTGTCTACCAGGTATAAATTAGAACCTAGAATAGCTGCGTCCTGGGCTGGCTGCTCTTCGGGATGGGGCTAATGTGGGAAGGCTGACGCGAGAGAAATAGCTGCGAATGTAGAAGACAGCGGGTAGATAAGCAAACTGCGCCTGGGGCTGTCCGGCTGCTAGCCGGGTTTTGTTTGCACCTCCACGTCACTACAAGCACGAGAAGTCAACTTCTGATGTGTTCGTAAGCGACACGTCCTAACAAGAGGCGTTGAATGCCAATGGGACGCAAATGGCGACAAAGTCCCCAAAGGCCGTTGGCACGTGCGTACTACAACCAACCCTACTTTGCCGTGACTGGGTCCGCCATTGGCCTGCTAGTCGACAGATTCAGGTAACTCCAAGGGCATGTCGCCATTGGCCTGCGTACCCGCCGAGTTCCGCATTTGTAGAAGGTGCACGGCCTGATGATGCTTGGGCTGACACAACCAATGGACAGCTGCTGCAACCGCCCCAGCATGGTATGCGCCTTAATGAGCGAAGACAAGCTCGTGTGTGCCACAGCGCACCACGATGCAGCTGTGTGCTGTGTAAGCCCAGTTGATGTTTGCGTTGGACGTGCTTCATGGTGTGCACTCCCTCCTTGTAAGCCCAGTTTCCCTGTGTGTTTGCCGTGCTCAGGATGCATGGGATGGAAGGCGACTTACCATAGTTTGACATATGTATTGTGTGTTGAGTGAAAACTCTATTCAAACATGTAATGATGTTTCAGGCGAGAAAATTCTTGGTGCCTAACGGGGTTGGCGGACAGGATGGGGGTGGCCACTCATGTGAGATTCACATGGATTGCGGCATGTACGTATCCAATACGAGGAGGCACCTCGTGGCAAGCGCGTGTATGACCAAACAAATCCCATATTTTCGTCATCGTTGTATGTGTTGGTCTCAGCCAGCACACCAGCTGACGCCTTGGTGGTCTCAGCCAGTGTGAAGTGGAATGACAAGCAGTAAGGGAGCGTTCAACACACCTGAACGCGTCGAACAGACTCAGCTGGACTACTCATACCCATGAAACATGTGAAGTTCGACTGTTGACATCAGAGGGAAAGTAACGCCTGTGACCTGTCAATCCGTGACTACATATCGCCACCAGCGCCCTCTATTCGTTTTCGGGAGGGTGTTGCACTGGAGGGAGGGTGTTGCACTGATATATATTTAAGTGCAACACCATATACATAAACCATGATGATTACATGTATACAAACCATGATGATTGATACACGATGTTGAGCCAGTCACAGTGCTGCACAATTTTGCAATCAGTCGTACACAAGGGATGAGCCAAAATTAGCTCTGCACCAGGACAGAAGATTGCAAGGTACGCCATATTCTGCCTGATGCAGACATCAGCCAAACACATACACGGATGCACACCTGGGCTCAGTTGCCACCTTGCCACCACAGGCAACACATGCACTGGGTCAAGAGCAGTCAGTCAAATCAGCCCAAAAATATGTTGCCCCCCTCAAGTACATATGCAAGATGCTATCAATTTGATCTAAGCAGACCCATTGAAGCCCCATGCTTCTTGGTTTACTCAAAAGAGTGAAGCAGCTGGGCACACTTGGTGGCATGCCACACAAAAAAGTTGGACGGGAAAGGTATCATTCTGTCCTGTTCTGGAGCTTTGAGTTCGTGTTTGCAAGCTGACTTTATCTTGGAAACATGAGGGTACTGGCGGGCAAGAGGCTGGCAAAGTTGACAGCAGACAAGTAGGCCTGTGTCCTGTTCTACGGACTTGACAGTCCGTTTGTGTGCGTGCCTGTAACATGTGTTGCTGTTTGTTGCGCTCCTTGGTCTTTACTGACTTTCTGAGTGCCAAACCCTTGTTTACGGTCAGCAATGCACTTGACATGATCTGACAGCGGCATGACTCAAATTGAGGCAATGAAGGCGTGCTGCAGGTTTGAAACTCCAGTCAGAGTGTTGTCCTGCTCCTGCCGAATATTGTGCAACAATACCAGAACCAAGAAAGCTGAGTTCAAAATCAGCGTCCAGAGCTCCTGGGAGCGTGATGCCCTCAGCCAGTATGTGGGGCAGAACAGTCCGTTAAAGCATGTATGCTACCTGAGATTCTGCCGTCCTGCGTAAGTTGTTTAGTCGACTCATGTGGTCAGAATAGGTCGCAAGCAATCACATGGGTGCCCTCAGTTCCTCTAGGTAAGAAACTGTGCCGGTCCGAATGTAGTTAAGGATGAATGTGGCACCTGCATGCAGGGGAGCAAGCCACTTTCAGGGAAATATCACTAAGGTAGGTGAGTATTAGGGTCAACGTCAGCCAGCTTGGACTAGTTATGGTGGTTTAAAAACCACTGTGCAAAGCCCGCTTTCTTGCAATAGCTTGCAATCGTTCAAGGAAGAAATTGAACAACCCAACAGAACATGAGGGGGTGGCTGCATGCTTGGCTCTCCGCTGCGCCAGTGCTTCTGCATGCTGCTCAAGGGCGCTGGCTGCATGGTTGGCTCTGCTCTCTGTCTCTGCAAGCCTTGGCTCTGGGTTTTCTGGCGTGGTTGCATACTTGGCCCTGCTGCGCTTTGGCTGCGTGCTGCTCTTTGCTCTCCCGGGTGCTGCACGGTTGTGCTTGGTCTCTGCAAACCCCTGAGACCTGCGTTCACTCCTAGCCTGCTTGGCCTGCAAGGCCGCCAGTAGGACAATCCCTACCAGCCCAGCCCAGCCCAGTGCGTAGTCAGCTTTCATGCCATGCAGACGCCAGACGTCTAATCAAAGTTTCTGCTTTCAATACGACAGCCTTGGCCGCTTCAAGCAGCCTCAATGGGTATCAGGCCCTGATGTATTACGAGTCTCGCTTTTGATGTGTTCGGCGAGGCTTGCACCCTATCCCAGCCACCGTTCTGCCACCCGCTTGGTGCAACCGACAGCCATCACCGAGCCACTTGTCATGCACCTATGTTTGTCGCAAATGGTTGAGTATGTATCGAGATATCACGATGAAGGACGAAGACGGGTCACCACCACCAAGATGAGTGAATATAAGGCTCAGCCCTGCGGGCTCCGTAAAAAGGATGACATGCCAAGCCCTGGATGCCTGTAATCGATCACCTGGTTCAACCACAAAGTTTCAAGAACCTCAATCTTTGACTTGACAATTATGAATTGTAAAATCTGCGTCTGCCAACCCTGGGGGTCTGCAGCTACTTGCCTACTTCAAGCAGAAGGCATCCACAAAATTCTTGTCAGAACGAGCTGATACTTGAAAATTGGTCCTGCTCCTGGGGACAAAAGACTGTCTGAACCACCACTCACAAATGATGCGCGTCATACGAGGCAGAAGCCCCTTCCAGAACTGGAGCACACCACCCTCATTGTAGATGGTGGCAAACGTATCCTTCATGGTCAGGTACTCGGGCTTACTGTACATGAACGCCTGTGCCGGGTCAAAAGCAAGCACACTTGGTGTTGCACATACAGGCATAATCGCCTGCTGTTCTGCAACTGCTCATACTGGCTCCATGCTGCCCAGCGTCCCGCACCCACAGTGCATGAACTCCACTGCCGCTGTCTGACAGGCAATCACACCTTGCATCTCACATGATGTGGTTCCCATGTGCTCATCTACCTGAACTACTTGTACCTTGAGACTTGTCCATGTCAGTACCCACCTGCATGCGTGTCTTTGCCGTGTCAAACGGGTGCGACGCCACCGCGCCAAAGGTGCCCGCAATCAGCCCCGACATCACCATGGATATAGTTGGCGAGTAACCCTAAGCGCACAGGCAGACAAGACTGCGGTTAAGGCTTGCAGGGCAAGATAGTATACCTGCTTGACATGAACACACACGACCACTGATGTCATGGCACGCACTGCACACAAAACTGTGCACCTGATGTACAAACAGGAGTGCTCCGTAACCACAACCAGACACACCAACAGACTCATTAAACATTGTCAGAAACATCCAGAGCCTGAACAGCCCTTGTCTGGGCCACTGTTGGATTGTTGAACCTGATCATTGCCATGAGATGCTGGGAGGGCCTGGGCATTGGTTATGCTCACCTGCTCTAACATGCCGGACTGCAGTACGGGGAAGAGTCCCAGATACCCTGCCGCATACAATCCCTCTCTGCTGATGGCGCACATCTGCACATCCGAGGTCACCAGGAGCACCCTGAGCTCATGTGGACACAATTGTGCTCATGCTGCCGCTACATATCTGGCGTGCTGAGTACAAGGTGTGAAGTGCAACGGGAGTTCAAAGTGATGCGAGCAGCTATCAATGCACTGAATGTAATTCCACAATAGTCAGTGGGCAAGCCCGTGCAAGCAATGTGGCGATCATTCTACCTTGTAGCTGGTGCCGTGCACGGGGTGCTGTGCTTTGTCCCACGTTGGTCAAATGTATTCTTAAGTTTGCAGTAAGCTGTGCACATCTGGTCAGCTTATGACACTCACCAAGCCTCTGTAAATGGATGGCAATTTGTGCTCGGAGAAAAACGCCTTAAATTCCGCATCGAGCGCCCGGCCAGTGCGCTGTGAACACGGGCAGAAGCACCAGATGCAGGGAAGGATACAGGTGTGCAGTGGCAGACTACCAAAATAGGAGCGGATACACGCATAAGAAGCACAAGGCCTGCTGGTGTTGTCGATCGTCGTTGAGCAAGCAGATATGTGCATGCAAGAACTTAGCCTGTGTTCACACCTGTTGCTGAATGATGATCAATTCTGTGGGTGATGCAATGAGCCCAGATGCAGCACCCGCAGCAGCAGCAGCGATGAATCTTTGCATTCCTGTCAGGGCTCCATCAGGTTGACCAAGCAACAGCTGTTGCACGAATCGGTTGGTGCCAAACTGAGTGGCAGTGATGGGTGCCATGCTCATGACGTTCAACTGCAGTGATGATAAGGAACAGCACATGGATCTGGCGGTGATTTGTGACTGGCATGGCGAGGGTGGTCCGATGCGCGGTAGTTCCGGTATCACGCCGGCAGCGCGCGGCAAGCGACCTGACAGACTTACAGCCAAGCCTCTGTACAACTGAATCGGGCTGCGGGGAATAGGCCGGCCCTCCTGCATGGCGTTCTTGAATGCCACCATTGGCTGCATCAGCATGACCTCAACAGAGCCTCCTAGCGCGCCAATCGCCGTGTGTTCAAGTGGTGAGACCGACATGGTGTATACCCAATGCTAACACGCAGTCCTGTAGATTTACAGCTGAAATCCTTGTTGCAAAGTTTTTCGTCTTCAAAGCGTGCTGCAAGCGATCATTGCCGGTGACAACTGGAAGCTCTAGGAACGATTAAAATAAAGCCAGGATATCAAGCAGTTCATTCGATCTTGTCTTAACGCTCTCTTGACGCGTACGGCTGACTCGGAGTCTGACGGGCAACGTGCCGAAACGTGCACAAAAGATTAGGCCCTGGCTGCACTCAACCAATTCGGCTATTGTGCGTGGCTACTTTCTGCAATCGGTAAAGATGGCTGCTTTAGCATCAACATCGCGCACCAGCTTGAGTTCAGACCGTGCACGTCAACCAGCCAGGAGCGCCAATGCGTTGCCCCGCGCAGTGAAGATATCCACCTGCCACATCCAGCCAGCTTGGCAAGTGGTATGCACCCGAACGGCTTCTGTGCAGCCTACAGGGCGAAACCTCGTCAAAGCAAGGGCAGCAGAGGAAGAACCAATGGAAGAGCCTGAGATGTCACAGGATGCCATTCAACAAGGATTGAAGCTGAGCAATGCTGGCAAGTGAGTCATGCATCAGTCGCCCACCACTGATGGCGGAGAGATCCGTGATCATTGGATGTTCAAGAGCACATGACCTGATGCATGGGCCCCATGCCCACTGTCGATCACTCGTCTGCCAGCTGGCCGTGAGCTGCCTGCTCTGGTGTGTTTACACTCCAATGATCAATTTGTTGCCGCACTGGTGTGTATGTGCAATGTTAAGGGCAAAGCCTACTTCAATTGTCAGTCCGCAATGACATGCGGCGATGACATGGTCGGCTTCTGCATAAATACCATCCTGCTTCCTTCTTCTGTCCACCCGACATGCAGTTTATAACCCCCATGCGTATCATTCATTATTTTCCACTGGATGGCTGGTGCCACATCTGCCTTGTTCCCAACCCTGCTTTTGCCCATGTGCAGCATCGTCAGGCCACACAGTCATGGACTAGTGTGACTGCAATTATGCCTTACTGCATTGCACCCAATATTGCTGCATCAAATCACAGTTCTTGCCTGTATTGCCTTGGCTCCTTGCCGCAGGTGGGAAGAGGCGTTGGAAATGTATGAGCGTGCTCTCAAGCTGCCAGGCACAGGCATGAAGCGATTCAGGTCCGTACCCTGTGAACAGTATGTCTGGGATTGGAAGGCTGATTGGGCTACATAGCGCGTTGCGAGCCTGGGAGTGGTGATGCACATCAGGATGCTCAGCAATATCTTTTCACACTGATTATTCACAACAGTTTGACTTGACCTGCGTGGTGGTTAGTCGTGCGAATGCCTGCATGTTGGTCCCTCATTGCCACTCATCTGTTTTGAGCCAGCCTGCCGCAAGGGTTGTCAACCAAGAATGCTTTGCATGGCGGGGCGCACCGGATCAGTGGTCAGCATGGCAAGCTTGCCTTCTGACAATCCTAGAACGTGGCACGTGGGCATCCTGCAGATCACGTGGGCATCCTGCAGATCATTGCACAAGGTGTCCGTGCCGGTGCACACACAGGGCGGGCGCCCCAGCTCAAGCCTGGCACTGGCCCAGACGCCTGCCGTTGATTGCCCCGCAGGGACAAGCCGCGCGTGGCCAGTGACCGCGAGCGCATGACGGCCCTGTACAACATCGCCTGCTGCCACTCGCAGCTGAAGGACACGCGCTCAGGGCTCGTGGCGCTGGCAGGTGCGACACATGCCTATCACTTGGTTGGCCATCCAATGTACTGAACATGTGGAGCAGGAAACGTAACGTGTTGGTGTGGTGCTTGGGCATGTCGTGATTGTTACATGGGGCAACGTTTGGTGTTGCGATCAGGACTTGGGGCACTGGCAGGTGCGGGAGCCATGTGTGCATGTGTTGGAGCCATGAGTGCATGCATTCCATGTGACATGTGGACGCCTGTGGACGCCTGGAGCGACAGGAAATGTCACATTCAGTGCCTTCCTTCTCATTCCGTCATTGCTTGCCTTCCCCTGCAGGCTGCTTGGAGCTAGGGTACGCGGACTACCCCCAGATTCGCCGCGACCCTGACCTGCAGCTCCTGCGCACCGACGAGCGATTCGAGGTGAGGCTGGGACTGGCATGGCAGTCGTTACACCAGGTCCCAGTGCCTGTTTTCATAGAGGCATGTTGCGTAACAAAGGGCATGCCTTATAGGATGTTCTCACAACTACTAAGGGTGTGCTAAGATCGGCGGTCTACACCAGAGCCTGGCTCCACCATTGGTAGCTATTACATAAATCCCAACTGTGGCCCACGTTCCTCGCAATGCCCTGTATTCGAGAATCACACGAGGACCTAGCATGACGTTGCTCATGTTTTCAGATTCACAAGTGCGTGTGGCTGAAGCAGGGTGCTTGTGCTTGCTGCAAGCAATGTGGTCTGTGGCCTACAAACTGGTACAAATGCGTCCACTGTCTGTTGACCATACAACATCGTTGTTAGCAAGGTGCAATGGTTATTCCTAGGGTGCGCTGACTAGAGTTCCAACTGCCCAAATTAGATTCTATTAGATTCTATTAGAGCAACTCTAATAGATAGAATCTAGAAAACGGCTTCTAATTGTGTCCGTTTCGCTTGATCTCTTCGGATTTGGGTTGCCCTGGGTTGGGGCAGCATGTTCAAGGTTTTTGTTCAAACATGTAGCCTTTGGGGACCTTTAACATGAGGTCGCGGACGCGGGTAAGTGGCCCACCCTTCTAGTAAGCCAATAAGAAGCCATCTATCAACGATTCAACAGCCATTCCTTCATGTATGTGTGTGCATCACCACTAGCTGCATGTCAATGTGCTCAAATGCCCAGTTGGGCTTGTGAAAGTGCCAAATCACTCAAAGTAGCAACTGCTGCTGAGTGTGCGCAGCCGCGCACTGTTGACTGTTCTGTTGTTTGCCTAGACTACAAGGCGAACAATCTCATCCTGGCTGATGGCCTTGGGGTTGAGGTAGGCCCGGATACGGATCAGCTTCTCTGCCTTCTCAAGCCCCAGCTGAGTGCGATCCGGTCCATACAGCTGCCCCCATGCTGACCAGTTGCGCTCCGCTGCCGCTGATGTGACGTGTACACTGAGCAGCCGCACTGCGGCCTTGGCAAGCAGAGGAAACCTGGTTGCTGCTCTGCGCTCCCAGAAGCCCTGACGCTTGGCTGTGTCTGCCACAACCAGTGCTGGGCTGCGGCGGCCCTTGACCGTGACCTCTTCTGCTGGCCTGGCTAGCTTCAATGCCACACGAGTCATGGGCTCGTCCCATTTCCCATCATCCAAGTCCTGATGAATGCAAGGCGTGAGCACTTGCTTCTTGTTATGTAAGGCCTGAAGTCTAGCAAGCTCCGCAGGATCGATGTCTGCGGTGGGCTCCATGCTGGGCTGCTGGCTGAATAGTATGTCCGCCGTACGCAAAACCCTAGCCGCCTCGCGAAAATCCCGGCCGTTTTCGGTTTTTTAACACGAACTCTAGTTCTGGGCCCAAAATAGAGTCTATTAGAGTCTAGCGCTAGAGTTCTAATAGATAGAAATCTAGTGACTCTAATAGACATCCGCGCACCCTAGTTATTGCCCAGCCGATGTTTGTCAACTTGGCCTCAAGTGTTGCTGCCTATGACTTGCTTGCCCCTGGCTGCAGACTCTGATGAAACGGTTTGAGCCCTCCAAGTCCCTGTTTGATCTGGGCAGCATCTTTGGACGCAAGTGAACGCCATCAGTGAAAGCCTTTTGCTCCTTATACGGTTTTGTTGGCCGCCGTGACAACTTCACCCCTGACGTGTTCGTTAACTTTTGTTGGCCGCCTGGTTTTGCTGACTATTTTGCTGGTCAGTCTGTTCCACATGGGCTAGTGCTTGCCCAGTGACAGCACCTATGTTTAACTGCTCACCGTTTTGCCACCTACTTTGTTTGCGTCACATGTGAACGTGCTCGGCTGAGTTTGAGCTAATCCCCAGCCAATGATGGGCCACAGCAACTCAAACTCATGAACTGGAAATGCAAATGTAATTACGTTACTTGTCCACAGAAGCACGTTGTGTTGCCCAGTGATGTCACATAGATCGCTCACCCACTGTGTTCATCAGTATGTACATCAGTGTTCCCCAGGCATGTGCTCGTCGTGCTGCTTTCACGGGCTGATGTGCTAAAGAGGGGTGAGAGTAAACTGACAACTCAGCCTAACTCAGCCAAAAAAGAAGTGGCGTTCTGGGAAAATGTCCCAGAACTGGCAAACTTTTTTTTTTCATGACAATGAAGTCACGCTGAAATCAGGCTGGCATCTAGTGCACGGTCAGCGATTGCAGGAGACGCTGCTGCATCAGCAGCTAGAGGGTGAAGTCCCTGTGCAACCCCATGCATGCCTGGGAAACACCTCTTTGGTCACATGTTCCTAATGCCAAGTGTCATTGCATTTTGGACAGGTAACAGGCGTTACTGTCATTCTGACTTTTACTGTATATGCTGTGCTGGGAAGCATCATCTCAGAAAAGGAAAGTCTTGACTGAGTCATGGACCAGGTCTTGAACAGCGTGTTGCGTATACAGCCCCACGGTAAAAAACACTGACGGGGGTTCGTCTGCAGCTTGCCGAATCGACTGTCACCATTTATGCAATGAGTTGGTATTGTGACAATAATTGCAATGAAATCAAGATGAACAAAACACTGATCTGCAAGTGCTCAGCGACTTCTGCTCTCACGTACACCAAGATAACAAGATTGTTTCTTGTCAGAACTCTCAAGCATGGCACCAAACCATCGGTCAGTTGATCAATCAGCCAGTCAACACCAAGAACAAACAGTTGAACAAATATAACACACAATTACTTTGAACGAAACATTGATTCAATGATTGAACGATTATCAACACAAGATATTGAAAGATGTAGTGCGAGCAGTGCAAGCAAGATGTGGAACTGCACGTTGTTGCTTTGCGGCATGAATATGTTGCGCGCGCCATTTTTCAAATCTATCATGGCAATGGGGCATGGGTCTCCTCCCTTGTGGAGTGTTCTGTCCGGTTTCCCTCACTGCCTGCCACTGGCCTGTGCCTGGCCCATGCGGCCCCCCTTGTGGCCGGTTTCCCTCATAGCCTGGCGCTACTCCGCCCACTGGCCGGCGTGGCCCCGGACGCTGCATCCACCACCAGCGTGGCCCATGAGGTGAGGGCCTTGCCCAGCCGCGCCCCCACGCCCTCCTCCTCGTCGCCATTGCGGTACTCCAACAGCTCTGCAATGGACTGTGACACCAGGGAGCACACACATTACAGGTGCAGGGGCAAACAAAGGCCATAGCAACAAACATACACCAGTGAGCTCGACAAGACGGTCCATCACCACACTGTGCTAACACACTGCTTCTACACTGCACAGCAGAAGGCGCTCGGCAGATTGGCACTGCCAGCAAGGAGTCGGCACAGGGATAGCTGGTCGTGCTCAGGTTGTGCACCGCCCCACAGCCGCTGGCATGCGTAAGAGCCAAGGCAACCACGGCCCTGCCTGCCCTCACCTGCTCCACAGTCGCTTTGACCTCAGTGTACAGCCGGCCCACTGCCTGTGTGTCCTTCAGGTCCAGATCCAGCTTGGAGGTGTCAATGGGGGTGGCGATCTTGAAGTACAGCCGGTTCAGGTTGGGGATGGGGATGGGCGTGGGCAGGCCCAGGCCTGAGGGCACAGGACAACATTCAATTTTGTGCGGCGGGTGAGGAGCAGGATAGTGCGTTGCTTGCAGCTGCTGGCACGTGCAGCTGCGCCATAATGACCAATGCGCCAGAACTAGGGAGGCCGGTATTTGGCCAACCAATGCCAGAGGCTAACGCTTGAGGTCAGATGAGGGGGATCAGTCAAGGTTTGATCTCATGCACAATGTGGATCGGAGTACACCCTGCAGCGGCCAAAGCAAAAGTCTCCGCAGGGTTAGAAGCGCAACGTGGAAAGGATAATTCAAGATTTGATCTTATGTGGGAATTGCCTTGTTAGAGTTTGCCAGCAAATGCTTGCCCTGCAACGGCCCTGCGACGGCCAGTCGTTGCCTTTTGAGAGTTTCTGGCTGCCATGAGCACCATACCCAGCTCACCGGGCAAGCTCGTGACGGGCATGACCGCATCGTGCACATCAATGGTGGGTGCAAATCGCGCGTACAGGGTGCGCGCCATGGGCCCCAGCACAGGGTGGCCTAAGACCTCCTCCGTGTCCATCAACACCTGATCAGGCACGTGACACAGTGACACATAGAGTTGAGAAAAGTGAGGCACGTGACGTACAGGTGTAGAAAGAGTGAGGCAAGTGGCACAGCGGAAAACGGGTGAGGTTGCCTTGTGTGGGGGTTACTGGTAAGCCATCCCATTTACACATCCGACCTTTTCACAACAACAACTGTGCTGGGTGATGCACAGGTCAACATGAGGCCGGCACAACCACAAGGTCTGTAAGGTCATTCTGGACACTGGCACTGCTGTGTGTGGGTATGGTGGCTGACATTTGCGCAGTTCCCGATAGAGCACATCGGGCGCAGTCCATCAAGCCTGGATTCACCGGAAATGGTGCTGGCATCGTGAAGCACTGTTGCAAAAACCTAGAAATGGCTGCCAGAGACGTTTGGCTGTTGGGCTGCTTTGCTTTCAGCTGCGCTGGCGATGAAAGGAGGCCCTAAGAGGATGCGAACAGACGCAGCGGCCTCCAGCAGCAGCCATGCATCATTGAGCTCACCACCTCCTCGCCCCTCCTCACTCAGCTGGCAGCAACTGCCCAACTCAACTCAAACTCAACTGAGACTCACATTGTATGCATCATCCGCCCCCACAGCGGCAAAGGGAACGATGATCGCCCCACACTACAAGCAGCATTTGCAATCACATCGTGTTGCCTACTTATGGTGGGTGGCCTGCAAGCTAACAATCGTAAGCGAGCACACAGGCCTGGCTGAATGGACCGGCTCATACACGCCTTTTACTTGTATCATGGCTGCAGTGGCGGACAGTGGGTTGAATTGCTAGCAATGACTGGCGACAGCAGAGTGGGTTGGATTGCTGGCAATGACTGGCGGAACAACTTTGGTTGCGTCCTACCTTGGCAGCAAGCCGCACAAAGTCAGGCTCGTCCTTCCAGAACAGCTGGTAGTCAGACCCGCGTGGCTTGACCACCTCCCTGCGAATCAACGCCAGGACACACGATGGGAGAAGTTCCACTGACGGACAGTCCTCTGATACCACCTGCTCTGACCTCCACAGCTGGCGTTGATTCACTGCCATTAGGCAGGATCTGGGGCCACAGGTGACTGGGAAGACATCATGTGTATGCACACAGCACGTTGTGCACTCATCGAGCTTGAGAACACGCCCCACCACAAGACAGGCCCTGATGGAGACAAGGCAGGTGCCATTGGCCTGCCCCGGACTCACTTGGCCCCTCCGGGGAACAGCAGCACCTTCTCGTTGTTCTTCAAAAGCCTGCACAAACAGCGAAGTTGTCAAGTCTCAACACACTTATCATCGGTGTGCCTGACAACAGGGAGATGAACAGCCTGAACCACATTAGTCACGTCATCAGACCCCTGCAGTGCAGCAATTGGCGCCATGCCACTGCAAGCCTGTCACAACGTGGCCTTGTGTACATCGCCCAGTCATGCCCAGTCCATGCTCAGGATTTGCCCTGGCATGCACGCATGGCTGGCGCCAGCAGTATGCTGACGTGCTCACCCACAAGACGTTCACACTGTTGAGTTACGCTCAGCCGACACTCAGGGTTTGGCCATGCCCTGGAGCACCCGCTGCATTGACACCGGCAGTCAACCCGGGAGCAGGCCCTTGTTCCAGTGCTATTCACTGAATTCAACGCAGCTTGGGTTTTGTGCAGCACAGATGCGTACCGGAAGGCTGCCAGGGGTGAAGCCTTGACAGCGCCAAACTTCTCAAAGAAGGGCCCCACAGGTCCCGACCAGTGGCCGGGATGCGCCAGACCCCGCACCCTGCACACGCACCGCACACGAATGGCATGGCACAGTCCATGACATCAGGGGATCGCTGCAGGCAAGCCTGCACGTGTCTGAGCACGCGCACAGCAGTCACTGATCCTAACACCAGCAACAATCCGTAGTAACACTTGCCGAGCTGATCTGTGCACGTGACTGGCTTTGGCTTACTAGAATGGCTTCCAGCAGCAAATACGTTTTGTTGCAAGATGATTGAGTTTGTCAGAGATATTGGATGTGAAATCCAACTGGCTTACCGGTCGTACCCTAAGCCCAGAAGCAAACTTTGGACAGGAAAAATGCCCTACACCAGCAGTCACTGTGGCACACACGGACGCCAGTCTCACCTGTACCCCCGCATGGCCAGTTCGTACACCAGCAGGGGGGTGTCGTAGAAGCCCACTCGCTGGTGGTTGCCCACAAACAGCATCGGCCGGGCAGCGTCAGGGGAGCCAATGGCGGGTAGGTTGTCAAACCCCAGCAACACGGGGGACACCAGGTCCTGCGGGCATGCAGGGCACAGGGGTGGAAAACACAAGAGTATCGAGAAAGATGCCTAAACAGGCGAGGCAGTGTTTGCAGCTGGTGTGCATGCTCTTTGTTGTCCCTCCAACGTTCAGGCAATCAGACGTTATGGAAAGTTTGATACAAGGAAATGCGCTGTATGGCAAAAGATTGAAGATGCTCAACTGCAACAATCGTACGAGCACTTGCCCACCCACCCTCCAAGGCGCCAAGATTTGGCCCCATTCGTCAAAATTGCCAACTTGGTCTCTATCCATGCGCCCTCTGCAAACAGACAAGAGAACACAGACACATGCCGGCAGTGACCACACCGTGACTATGCACCTGCCATGCGACAGGACAGTGACAGGTCAGTGAGGTCACGCAACTGCGGCCTGCAGGGTGGGCGACAGAGGACTGGCTTTTGCTTAAATGCTAGACAAAATATAGCATGAGTAAACTTTGTTGGCTTAAAGATTGTCAGGCGCGTAATTCTTGAAGAGATATTGTGTCTAGCTGAATGATGAAAAGCCTATAATAATGATGATGATGATGATGGAACTTTGTCATTCAATCGTGATTTAAAACTGGCCCCTGGAGGTGCGTTGACGTGCAGGCCTAGTCAAGACCCATATCGTACACATGAGAGGGCGGGTACTCAGTGTGCGACCCATAGGCACACATCCTCCACAGCCGCTGCTTTCCTCTTACTTGTATCGCCCTATGCCACTGTCACGCGTCGCTGTTGCCGTCCCCGTCGTGCTTGGCTGTCCCTCCCTCATGCTTTTCTCCCCCTCAGCACCACCCAATCCATTCCCGTTGCCGTTGCTGCTGCCTGTTGCTGGCACTGCCGCGGCTGCAGGCTGCCTGTGGGCCGGTGCGACTGGGTTCACTCGTGCCGCTGACTGAATAATGGACACGAGCTTGAGATTATCCTCTAGGAGAGCTGCATGGCCGCTCTCTGGCAGGATCACACGGCGTGCGTTGGGCAGGACACGCTGAAGCCTGGCGCCTGTACAGGCAAGGATTGGCAGTGGGTCGAACACAGGACACGAGCTGGAGTTCACAACGTTCAACATAAGACACGAGCTGGGATTTGCAACGTTCACATCACTGCGTCGCCACGTCCATGCTTTGCTCGCTATTCGCACATACCCCATTTGAGCTGCCCGAAAGACTTCAAAAAGACTCCAGGTTGCTTAAAGCAGTCCATATGTGTGCGGTGTCACGCCTGTCTTTTGCAAATCCCCAGCCTGACCTGCCAGACAATCTCAAAGTGGATAGTTTTATACTGGCAACCTGTGGTTGTTCATTGCAGAGAGCTGCTCATGCTCCTGGCCTGCTTACCTTCTTGCATGGATGGTAGCAGCCTATCCTTTGCCGAAGACAGCAGCAGCACTGGCGTGTGAACGGTTGCCAGGAGCGCGTCCGGCAGCTGCCCGCTGTCCCGCAGCAGGTTGGCGCGCCAGTTGGCCGCAGCGGCTGTGACGGAGGGCGCCAGCGGAGCGGGCAAGGGGAGTCCAGCCCATGGCGAGTTGACGTCCTGCAACGCAGCAGTGGACACGCAGGATTTCCAGGGACTCTACACTCGTTCATACCTAGCATCTGGTCTGGTTGCAACAGTGACCCAGTGTGCGCCTTTGGTTTCACACTCAGTGTGATCCTATACATGCTGGGCCTCACACAGCCCTTATCACCAACAATGTTGAATATGACATCACAAGTCCGATTGGAATGTAGAACGAATCATTCAACAGCAAGCAGTATGACAGGTGGCTGGGCACAATACACGTCTACCAGCATCAGGGCAATGTGAGAAGTGATTAGAGATTTCTGCTTACCCGTTGCCCAGTCCCTGGCCCTTGGGTGTCGTCCGCCACGGGCCTCATGTCGATCATGGAGCGCATGCGGTCCATTCCCTCGGGCCCCAGGCGGCTGCTGTCCACCAATAGAGGCAGCAGGGTGGCCTGGGCCACACGGTACAGCGCCTTAGCAGAGGGGAAAGGGGCAGACAGTGGAAATGTTGATGCACGACAGTGTCTTGTGCATGCTTTGGAATCCAGGGAGAAAGTACAGCGGACAGGAGGCAGAGCAGGAGACAGGACAGTAGACTACCGTACTTCACTTAACTAGTTTGCGTGCTTCACTAGTTTTCGTCTCAAAATGGGGTCAAAACCCCATGGTATGTCATCCTTTGTGTCCAGGTGGGACCGTGACGTGAATGCGACTCGATATGATGATCGTGGCGAGGTGGCAGCTGGCAGGCAGACCAGGCAGACCTGGCATGCTCGCAAGATGACACCTCCACATTCAACCAAATTGCGTGTCTGCATATGTGAATGCATGTCTATTTGAAAACAAGTTTGGCGGGGCGAGGGAAGGCTCCAGTTGTGTTACAATTGTCAGGGGCATCCACATGGTCTCATATTGGCGTAGCAAGACACAACTGTCCTTCTGGAGTTATCGTTCCGAGTGGTGTTAAGCCCACTTTACAATGGCTTTATGACTGTCTTGAGCACATCAGCCCGTGTAAACTAATCAGGCGCAGTATGGTAGTGTTCGATGAAAAGGCACACGAAGAGGCGGACTAGGTACGGCACGGCCCGAGAGTCAGATGCATCTGCGTTTCTCCCGTGTAATCGCCAAGATGTATAGGACGATCTCTGTGGGGACAATCAGCAGGCTCCGCTGGGGACCTCGGATCACTTGCATGCGAATTGTGCAGGAGAGAACCCACGTGCATGCACATCCACATGGAATGGAAACTGAAAAGACCTGACAAAACACTTACTGGTGGGAAGAGTGACAGCAGGTTTGTGGACGACACCACAGAGGACACCCCAGCCAGGCTCTGGCCAAAGCAGGTGGCTGCACGGCAATGAAAGGCAAATGACAGGTCGGGGCAAGCACAATGCCATTGATGAGGTGTCCAAAATATGCATTGTACAGATTCTGTTGATACAGATTGTGCGAGTGTTTGGTGCAGTGGACCTGGTGTGCACTTTAGAGCAGCAGACCAAGCAACCATGTCTTAGAACAAATCTTACAGTCTTCAACCTGCCCAGGCCAAGAGTGCTGCCACTTCGTTACAGTAGATATGAAGCACTGTCGAAATCCCGGTTGAAACCTGGTCGAAATAGGACCAGGTCGAACCTGGTCGAAATAGATTGTTTGACAGGCATTTGCCCCGGTGTCCTGTTTTCCTGTGCCCCGTGCTCCTGGGTCGACTTAGTGAGCAAACACTCAAGATTGGATGACACACTCAGTCTCTGACCTGGGTTGAGTAGGATGACTTCCTCTATCAAGCTCGCTGCTGCAGCTGCCGTGCGCAGGGCCAGCACACCGCCGAAGGATTCTCCAAACAGCGTAACCTGCGGCGGCGAGCAGAGGGCCAGCCAGCAGCAGGCATCAGCCATCCCGGCAGACCTGTGACCTAGCCATCCGTTTGGCTCATGTAATGCAGAACGCTTACAGAACGGCTGAGAGCGTAACTCAGAGCAGTAGCATCTGCCACTGTACAATGACTGTGCAAAAGGCGACTGTGCCAAGCTACAGGAGAGTGAGAAGCAGGCTTCAAGGCAATGCGATGTTTTCCAGCATCCTCTGCTGTCCTGCAGCATCAAAACCTCCGTCCATTTCCAGGCATGTGGCCTCCGCATGCATATGCATATCCTTACATGCCTCCACACGCCTACATACACTGCAGGGCACACACTGTCCTGCCGCCTGCCCTGCCCACCCTCGTCAAGTGCAGCAGCCTGCCTACTGCATCACCTTCTGTTTTTCCGCGGCCTTCATTTGTGCCAGCAGGGCCACTATGAGCGTTGTGAGCGCCCTTGTGAGCTCGGGCCAGTCGCTGCGGTCCTGGGGCGGCAGGTACAGGCAGTACACGTCGTAACCGCCCTCTGACTGGAGGCTGCGCACGTGGGGCAGTACAGCCTGCCCCGTGCCATCCGTCCCTGCGGCCAAGGCAGGGCACTTTTACACTGTGCATACAATATTGTACTTGATGGTCAACCTCATTCGTACTACAGGAATGGTGAATGCTTGGCGATCCCAGATTGTCATCGGCGTGCACGCCAGTCCTAGGTTGCAAGCAAGGCACGCTTGCAAAATCCAAAAAGTGGCCTTGTGCAGTACCCAATCTGTTTGTAAGCTTCAAGTCTGTGCTGGGCTTGATGCTTAATCAGCTGTGTGTAGGTAAGGGCACGGCTGTGAGTTCCTATCCATTACCCATCAGTAACTTGCCCTCGTCAGTAACTTGGGTCCATTTGAGCAGGACTAGTCAACTGCAACTAGGTGTTGACACGCCACCGCTGGTCACTGTTTAATGGCCATGGCTGGTCCTTGTTTGCAGAACTAATTCAGTCTTGCTATGCAATCGCTGGGGGCACCTGGAAGAGTGGCAGTGCTGACAAGCAACGCACCTGGAAGGAAGATCATGATCTTTGATGCCGGCCCTGAAACGTCTAGAGGATGGATGAGCCTCAGCTGCATGTGCAGGCATATCCAGCACGCAATAAGAAATGATGTGAAACCGTGCAGATTACAGCATGGACTTGCACGTGTGATTCCTGCGTCTCTGATGGCAGTTCTCACCGGCTGCTGATGACAATTGCTGGCTGTCACCTAGGTACACTCCCCCATATTGGCAAGATTGGATTCGCTGCACATGTCACTGTTGCAGTGGTGACTGATATGCTGGCAGACCTCCCACCTGGCTGCCCTCAACCTGGACAACAGTCCTGGCCATGAAGCTTTGAGTGGCTTGGGATGCGCCTGCACTGTGAACCCTACATCTCCTCCTGGGTGTGTTGACGTGAAACTGTGTGGACCACTCAACGATTGGCTGCGAGGGCAATGGAGCCCAGGCCCTGTCCTGTTCATGTAAACTTCTGGAGCAAAGTGTATGGGGGCGGCAGGTCGGGACACGCAGTTGCCAATGTGCAACTGACGCGTCATGCAACTGGTGATGGTGGGCGCGCATGATTGATGTCAGGCAAGGTGAAGGTGACGATGATAATGATGGGTTTGTTCACTAATTCGGGGGGCGTTGCAAGCTACCGCCATTGGCATCAGAGCAAGACGGCTTGGTGCAACAGAGAATTTGAAAGCACGTGCAAACGCAAAATGGTAAACTGGCCGAAAACGCAAAATGCGCAATACAGGCGCTGTTGCCAGTCTGATCCGTTCACACACCATACTTCGCTCCGCAAGGGCAAGATTTGGACGCCCACCAAGATGATCTATTTGCAAAGTTGAAGTTCTGGCCCGGTTCTTAACCTTACACTTGTGAGCCATGGCGTTCGGGGTAAGGCACACGTTGCAAATGATGATGTTGAGAATGCTGGCATCTGCCAGATCATGTGCATTTCCAAGGACCGCATGCCTATTCCGGAGCCCATGCATGTTTCATGACTGCACGCCCGATCCATAGCATCACGTCAGCTCACTGGGCCCAAACTTATGGTGCATGCAGACCCCAGCGGGAGGTGGTCTGTTTGGCAGCCCGTTTGGTGCAGCTGCCCCCTCGCCTGGTTTTGGCCAGAGTGCACCAGCTGCCAGCCCCTTCGGTGCTGCCTCAACCCCAGCCTTCGGCGCTGCAGCGAGCCAGCCAGCGTTCAGCTTTGCCCAGTCCACCCCGGCAGGAGGAACCAGCCTGTTTGGCACCCCAGCTAGCCCCTCACCATTTGGAGCCACAGGCACACCAGGCAGCCTGTTTGGTGCTAATGCAAGCCCAGGCGCGTTTGGGGCCAACTCAACCCCGAGTGCTTTTGGCGCAGCCTCTGCGCCTAGCCTGTTTGGCGCCACCAGCACGCCTGCCTTTGGCGCAGGCGGCTCTGGGGCGTCCCCTGCTCCATCGCTCTTTGGCACCAGTACACCGGGTGAGGTTCTGCTGACCGGTAGGCTGTTCAGGAGTGGTATGGACAACGCTGGATTTGGACTTTTCAAAGTCGCAGCCGCCTCCTTTGACTTCTCTCAATGCCATTTTGAATGACACAGTTGCTCTGAAAAAAAAAAACCACTACTGTCATTGTGTTTACCGCATGCTGACATCTGCATTGCGTGCGAGCGTACCCAACCTGGCTTTAGCAGCTTTTGCATGTGAACATGGCATGATTCATTTGTCCCGCATTCTCAGGCAAACACAAGCATCGCTTGTCTTCTAGGCAACGGTCACCCGGTGTTCCCTGCCTTTGTTCCTTCCTTTGTTCTCCTTTCTTGCTCAGGGCAGGTCCGGGTGGTGCACATCCCGTCCCATGTCCTATGACGGCGTCCTTAATGTAACCAATCAATCGACCGTGTCGTAGCACTCTGGCACTTTCTTAGGCATTTCTGCTTGCCACCACCCTGCAGCCTCGACTAGCGCTTTCAGTGGCACCATGTTTGGCAGCGCCCCAGCCTCTGGTGGCCTGTTCGGGGCACAGGCGCCTGTCGGCAGCATCTTTGGCACGCCGCAAGCCAGTGGGGGAATGTTTGGCGCGCCTGCAGCTGCGGGCAGTATATTTGGCGCCCCTCAAACGGCTAGCACCATGTTCGGACCCACCCCTGCGGCAGTGGCGCCTCCCCAAACAGACAGCACTGTCAAGGAACTAACTGAGATCAAGGCAGCTTACACGCCCGGCCACCCTTTATACAAGTGGGTGCGAGGTGGCTTTTAGTTCATCATGTGGCGCCCGCCCTGTTGCGGCCTGCTTTGTGGACGTGTGGGTACGGGGAGAACAAAGCTTGCTTCTCGGTTCTCTGCTACTTGAGTGTTGGGTACAAGTCCGAGAAGAATGCTGCAGCTCATGGCCATCTTGCAGTATGTCAGCTGCTTTCATCGCAGCCCCATTTGAACAACAGATTTGAGGGCAGCATTGCTCTGGAGAAAAGTATGTGAGCTGCTGTCATCATTGGAGAATTGATCTCTGTTGAATGTGGATTGGACGTCCCTGCCCCACACTGAAGTCAAGCCTGAAGCACCTATAGGGATGCAATCATGCATTTGTTCGTTTAGCCCCTTGAAGGTTGCAGCGGTTGCTTAGGTGCTGGGTACGCCAGGCCGCTTCCCCTTTCCAATATCGTTTGCTTGCCTTCCCCAGGTTCCAGTACCTGCTCTTGAACGTGGTGGACAACGCGGCGTCCCGCGTGAAGCCGCCGCACCTGGACGAGCTGCGCTGGAGACAGGCGCTGGCGGGCGCGGGCGGGCCAGACAACCCCGACCGCCTGTGGCCCGTGCCCGCGCACGGGTTCAGGGACCTCGTGGCCAGGAGCCAGGCGCAGGTGTGTGTTTGAATGCATGTGCGCATGTGCATCTTTTTACATCTGTCGTCTACATCTGTGTTTGTCGTTTATATCTGTGTGTGTACCTGTTGATATCTACAGGTGGCGGCCGTGGATGAGAACGCCTCCCGGCTGAGGGCGCTGCAGGACCTGGCATTTAGACTGGCTAAGTGGGTGCTGTCATTCGGGCAAATCTCAGTTTCACTTGGAATTCACTTGAAGTTGGCCTGTGCCAACTCGGGTTTGCATGCCGATGGCAGGGTGGGGTGGTTGAGATTGGTAGCATTCAAGCTGGGGTCAGCTGGACATGACAAGAAATGGTCAGTAAAAGTGGGGAGATGTTCAGGCCGGCAAACTGAGTGATGAAGTCCAGACTGGCAGGATGGAGTAATTGACATTGTCAGCATGTTGAGCTGAAGTCGATTGGATACGGCAAGCGATGGTCCGTAGAGCCCGGCTGGGATAAATGTAGGAAGGAAGTGGTGCTCAGGCTGAGAAGTCAGCAGCCTGCCTGGGCTCTGATGTGTGGCATTCAAACCGTTGGCAGCCGTGCAAGAGGGTAACTTTGCTTTTGCCACACGTGAGGCACTGCCTTCTGCAAAATACTATGAACGAAACGTATTGACCCAAAACGAACTTCAGAACGACAGCCATTCTGCCCACTTGCAATCTCTTGGTCCCACCGGCATCCTTTCTCATCCATCTGAGCTCTGTTGCTCTTGCCCCAGGCGCCAGGGTGGCGAGTTGAAGCAGCGCGCCAGCGAGGTTCAGCGGCAGCACCAGGAGCTGGCCTCGCGCCTGCTGCACTGCACACGCCTGCTGGACGCGCTTGAGTCAAGGCTGGCGTACACAATGGGGTGGGTGCGGTGGGTTCAGGCCAGGCAACACGGCTGAGTACAGACAAACGTGGCTGGGCAGCACGTGGTACTGGTAGCGCAGTTGTTTTGGCAACCTGGAAGGTCAAGCTAGTTGACCTGCTGCTAGTGCATACGCTTGTTATTTGGAGCACTTTGATCGGCAGCACCAGCCTCAAGTAAGCCCAGTCCAGATTGGCCTGCCATGCACGGCAGACGTGCAGACGTGGTGTGTGTGATTTGCATAACAAGAGTTGATGCAACGCTTTCCCGCTCCTGTGCTGCAGGTATCGCGGTGATGTTGCACGTTCAAAGGAGGAGCGGTTGTCGCGGCAGTTAGGGGCAGTTGAGGCAGAGCTGGCACCCGGATCAGTTACAGGTAGGTAGGCACGGGCTTTCATTGTACTGTTTACGAGGGAATGACTGCGTGCCTTTTAATCAATGTTAATCAATGTTGTGGTGCACCGGGTGTGCGTGTGTGTGTGTGTGTGCCTTGGCCTATGATTGCACACCTGCTCTTTCTGTTGCTGTTCACGTCTTGCATCCTGCAGCACGTAATCCGCAGTTCAGTGCCATTTGATCGCACCTGCACGCCTGTGCATTGTGGACCTGAGCCATGCACGTGATGGGCATGAGCATGTGGTAGCATCAGGCGGTCAAAGTACCTTGCACTGGGTCTATCATGGAATGACAGGCTAGTCCAACCACGAGCCACCTACTCATACCGACTGAACTCAGTTGGCAATGGGGAACAGTGAACGGTCTCTAACAAAGCGTACTGTTTGTGGTTGCTTGCACAGGGTTGACACGGCGGTTGGACGCAGCTGCGTCTGCAGCTCACATGGCGGCAGCAAACCCAGTGGCCAGTGCAGCTGCGCAGGTAAACACAATGCATGAAATCTTGTTACATCAGAAGATCCTTCAAATGGTGTGTGAGGCCAATGGTGTGTGAGACAAGGATATCACCTGTGTTTCACAGATCTTCAGATTTCCACGGATCACCGGTCCTGCGTTTACAACTCACCTTGAGCCCTGAACAGCAACATGCTTGAAATGTCGTCTCCACAGCCATCTGGAAGCCAGTTGGTTGGGCGTTACACAAAACCATGTACGCACCCAGCCTAGAGACGCAACTTGCCGACCAGCATCCGTTCACCTGCTAACTGCATTTGCCCCTTCGCCCCGCAGACCAAGCTGGATGAGAACAGCAGCGCGGCTCTGTTGTCGGTGCTGCGAGACCACGCGGAGGGCGTGGCCAAGCTGCAGGCGCTGCTCAAACGCGACCTCCAAGACGTGGCCATCATGCGGCATGAGCTGGGCAATGACGAGCCAGGAGGGCAGCGGATGATCATGCTGGATTGAAGACTGGGCACGCAGAGGCCAGCCTCATCGCATGTTATCTCCTACAGCCACTCGTTGCAGGCGGGAGCCGGAAAGAACATGCCTGCCAACAGCTCACATGTATGACAATGTAGGATGCAGTGTATTGCTCATTATGGCGTTCCCGCACCCAACCAATTGAATCAGGCTCAAACTGCACGCTTGCTGAGTGTGCCAAGATGGTCGTGTGTCGGTTACAATCAAACTGCAGTGACATGCCCTATTTCCGATCGTCCCAGTATTTGAGCATCCTTTGCTTGTTGCAGCACCAAGGCCCGTGTGGCCCCTCATTGTTTCAATGACTGTTCATCGATTCAACGATTAAACTACTTGGCCGGCACAAGACAACCGTAAAGCTGCTTTGTTAAACGGCATGTACACAGCATCTGCAGTAACACCATACTGTTATTCACTACGCGTTAGGGAGTGCACACCAGGAGGTGCTCCAAAACTCCTGGCCTCAGCCCTCATGGCACAGATCGAGCAGTCTGGACAATTTTGAGGGTACATGGGTTGCTGTTCCTGACATGATGCACACATGGAGTAATGCTTTCGGGAGGATGATAGTCAAAACGTCCTGACCTGCTTGAATTCCAAGACGGGGTGCGCATCAGGTGTGAAGGAGCACTTCCAACAGTAAGAATCAAATTTATTCAATTCCAGTAATGGCATTACAAGTAATGCCATTGGATAAGGGTGAAATTGGTATAGTCCAGCACATCTGGAGGTGTGCCAAAAGTGCCTAGCCAGTGCAGCCCAGCCAGTGCAGCCCAGCCAGGCCCGTTTTCCGCTCCGCCACGCCTAGCTTCGCTAGACGTGTGATTTGCCCTGTACGCACCCATTGCACGTTCTACAATAAAATGAGTTCCTCATGTGCACAAAATCAAGCCAAGGCGTAGCCGTGTTGACAAACCTGGCATCGCTCTTCATCGCGCGGACTTTTGCATAAGGAGCCTAGCGGCATTATGGACGACTGGATGGAGTACGACGATTGCACACTATCGAGTTCAAGCCCTGAAAACACCGCAGGAATGGTGCGTGAAGAGGGTCTAGGGTTACGACAACTGACCATTGCTTTTAGCGAGGAGCTCGTAAGGAGGCCTGAGCCGAGTTATGCAGTAGATGTGACCATCAGGTCGTTAATCAGGTCGCCACAATCCCAGCATGGGGTTGATTGGGGAAAGGCGCCAGTGTTCATCGCCGGACATTCTTGTCGAGCATCAGTACTGATTTGAGCACTGAGGCGATCGTAAATGTACCCTACTGGCTTTTGGGCACGCTCGCGCGCCCCAGTCTGCCCAAACTCAACTTGCTTACCCTACCTACCCTAGCCCTGACCAGAGATAGGCGAACAATAAGCAATGAGCTCGGTAAAGAGCTCGGTACATTGCTGGAGCGTTCATCATCAGTTGCCGCAGTAATGAAATGTTCACCATGTGTGAATGGCTGAGTGCGTCATTCAGCAGCAATTGTCTGGAGGCATGCGTTGTCCTGTTTCGGTTGTGTCCAAGACACACTTGAATGCATGTGGCCTCCTATCCATGACCTGGCTTTGTCTAGCAGTGCACTGATACAAGGTGGCACGCATGCACATGTGCAGGTGAATGGGCTGGATGGGCCTGGGCAAGATGAGCTTGCTCAGCAGGCAGCGCGGGACCTGTTGCTTGCCCGGCGGCCTTCCATGGAGCTGGAAATCTCCGAGCAGCCCCAGCGGTCCATGGATTTCACACCCTCCCAACCGTCCACCGCCCAACTCGTTGCCTTGGACGCTCTTCTAGCCAATTCGCACCCAGACACCCAGGCATCTGCACACCAAGCGCCTGCGTCCCATCAGCATGACAGCGGCACTGCCGACGAGCTACAAATCCAGCAGGCGATTGCTGAAGTGCTTGCTATTGCAGCCCAGCCAATCGACTGGTCTGCTTTTCTGACGGCCCAGCAGCAGTCAGGAGACCATGCGCCCGCTCAGCTACCTGCCCAGAACCCTAACGCTGCTGTCCTAGCTGAGCAGCCGACATCCCAGGCAGTGCCCGGTGCAGCTGTTGAGCGGCGCACTACAGTGGCATCTGTCGGCATGATTACTCATCAGCAGGCAGCTGACCAGGCACTTCACCTTCCGCCTGCAACAAGCCAGGCTGGCCTGGCCCAGTCCAATCAGCTCATGGGTGCCAAGCAACAGAACATCTTGTTGTATGAGGCGTGGTGCGGAGGCGCAGCTGCTGCAAGGTGATCATTGGATACTGAAATGCGTAACCTGTGATGCAATGTGATCTGTGATGAATAATGTGTGGCGTGTGACATGTGGTGTGTGATGTGTGGCGTGTGATGTGTGATACGGTGATGCGTGACGTGAGCAGGAAGGAAAGAAGGCACATTGTAATTGTATGAAGGCGTCCACTCCGTGATTCGCTTCTGGTTTGGTTCTGGTTGGCTTCAGTGTCATCCAATACATCAGGTGTGGCCTGTGGCATACTGATCTGTGCATTCTGGTGATGCAGAGCTGTGATGGCCATGCTTGTAGACCAGTGCAAAGCAGCAACAAGCAGGTGGCAAGCAGATAGATCATGCACCTATCTGTTACTGGGGTGTTGGTTATTCGAGTGATAGTTTACAGCAATCCAGGCTTTATATATACGATTTTATACAATTTTATAACTTTTATAGTTTTATTCATTTTTATAATGTGCTTGTATTTACAGGTGTGCCAATGGCCCATGCGCATACGATTGCAGCAGGCCTTGCAAGAGGCACGTCTGTAGGTGCTGCAAAACCTACCGGCAGCTGCAGAATGCTCCCGGGACGCCCGAGAGTCGGAAGAACCTCTGCGGCATGTGCAAGGACGGAGCAATCGTTGACAACGTGATGTTTGTCAGGTGCCTGTTTGATGGGTGAGTGAGTGAGCACCACATGGGTGGCACCACTGTTTGGCTGATGGGGTCTCATGCTCAGACATATCAGAAGGGTTTGCCAGCACAAAGACAGGATCAGCTTGAGTGTTCCAGAAACATGCTCGATCAAATAACATCTCTCTGTGGCGAAACTCATGTCTTGCACCAACCAAGCCAGTAGGCGTGTAATGGCTCGGCTTGAGTTTCGTAATTTCATCTGCTCATGCTCACATGTGCTGAGTCACCCGAACTTTGAGCTGTGTTGAGCTTGTGTATATATATACAGAGGTTCGTATATGTGTACTCGTGTATATAGGGAAGCCGTCGGAGGACCCGAACGGGATGGGTACCGCCGCTGTCATGGTCTGGTACATGTGTGGCATGTCAGTGCCCTGCGTGTTTTAAGGGTTGATCAGGCACTTTGCCTATTGTTCAAGTATGCCCATCTGCCTGTCATTTCTCCTTGTGTGCAGGTGTGGTCGTGTGATGGTGCATGGGGCGCATAAGAAGCACTGGGAGCAACATGGCAATCCCACATGGGCTGAGCCGACATACCAGGTAAAACATGATTTTAGCCAGCACAGGCTTGCTGCACAAATTATCAATTCAACACCGGACGGTGGCTTACCGACTGCGTGTCATGTCGTAGGAGTCAGCCCAACGGCCCTAAAATTCAGCTCAAAGGCAGTCTCAACATCAAGGGTGCAGTCTCTATCGTGGTCCTTAGCAAGGTTGGTTGCAGTTTGCCTTCAAGATCTTGTGTGAGGCCCAGCCTACGGGTCTGCGCAGCACCTGGTTCCGGGAGGGTCCAGTTCTACACAACTCATGATCATCGGAGACGGGAGACTGCGACGGAGACGGAGACGGCCACCCCTGGCTGTCTCCCGTCTCCCACGTTTCAAACCGTCAGGCGAATTTTGAATTTTTTCGGGCAGTTTCGGGTTTTTTTCAGACTTCAAACTTTCATGAAGACGGCGCCAATAGCCTCTGCAACATCGTCAGCCATGACGACAATGTGTGTCTAGCAATATGTTAGGCTAAGCAAGCCGACAACAGCGTCAAAAGCGCTGTAACCGCCACGTGGCACTTTCCGATTTCTACCCCATCCAGGAGACGGGAGACGGCGGAGACGGAGACGGAGACGGACCAAAATCGGCCGTCTCCGGTGATCATGGCACAACTTGGCTAGCAGAAGATGAAGCCAGTCCACGCTTGAGTGGCCTGCATCTGCCTGGCATATGGCACATGCTCACGCCTGCTTGCTGTGTGTTTCTGGCTGCAGGAGTTGGATCCTGAGCATGTGCCTGCGGGGCGCAGGTGCACACACTGCACCAACCTGCGCCCTGTGGCCTACTTTAACCATGTCAAAGCCAAGTGCGTCACTTGCCAGGGCATTGCGGCACCCGTGCCGACGCTCCCTCCTGCCAGTTCAGTGGCGCTGCCTGGGGCAGGGCATGGCGAAGCACATGCTGTGGCTGAAGCTGGCGCCAGTCACAGGCTGGGTGCGTACCAGTCCTTGCTTTCAGGGGGCGAGGCATCAGCGGCTGTGCCAGGGCTTCAGGCAGCTGCTGCTGCTGCTGCTGGAGAGGCAGATTTGCTGTTGGAAATGACAGATGATTTTGCCGAGGACGTGAACTCAGTCGCCATTTCTGCCAACATTCAACAGGTCAGTGTCGCTGGCTGGGAACGAGGGGCAGCAAGCAAGGACAGGATAGGCTGGTTTCTACCTTGGCTATGGATTCACTGAGTCAATCTTCATGCCGGCTTCAGCTCTGTTGGTGTGTCAGGGTCACCACTTGTGCTTAGAACCTCATGCATTGGCTGCATGAGCATGCTTTACCACCATGGGTTTAACACGCATGTGGTTAGTAGGCTAAAAAAAAAGGAAAGAAGGAACTGGCAAACTTCTTTATGGGGAGGGCTTGTGAGGCACCTTGTCACATGATGTGTTGCTTTCAGATCCAAGCCTCGCTGGTGAACGCGCGTGACATGCTGGCCAGTGTTAGCGCACTCGGTCTGCAGCAACTCACTCTCGACCAGGCATGGCATATACGTGGCCTGACCAGTGAGGTGCTGCGGGAATCTGAAGCCGTGGCAAGAAGGATTCTGCCTCACACTCAAGCTCCTCAAGTTTGATCTGAACGTGCAAACGCATGGGGCATGGGTGGAAGCCACACACTGCCAATGAGAGGAGGCGGCAGTTCAACGTTTTGATTCAAAACTGACTCATCTGGCCCAGGTTGGTAACCCTTAGCATTACTTACAGGCCCACCAAAGAAAGATTCTGTGACAGACAGCAATCGCTTTGCTGGCAGGATGACTTCGCCGTGGTCGGTATCTGAATGAAAATGAGTTCGGTCGTCTCTGTCAAGTCAGACAATAAAGAAATTGCAATCGACCCAATAGTGGCCGGTCAGCCAGCGCTGTCTGCAGCTCAGCAGTAGGTGTTTGACAGGTGAGTGAGCGAGTGGCTTGTTACATCTGTATCGTCCGACAAGGTGAACACCTTCATGGGGTGGCCTACACCCATTTTGCCGGAAATGCAACGAATGCTGCGAAGCTTTCAGAAGCCGGGCTCGACGAGACTCCGTGGCTGGCTCGTGTCGCTGAGGCTGTTGCTGCCTGTGCTTACCGCACAAGCAGGGCACGGTACTCATTGTGCCCAAGTACCTTTGGAAGTCCTTTGAAACATGGCTGGCATTCCCTGCCTCCGAGGTGACTGGCTCTAATCGCATGTTGCCAAAAGACTTGCTTTCTTGGATCTTCTGATGCCATCAACCCTCACAAGGACCGCTGATGTGCAGTTGGCCCTGCATGGTGCCGTCTCATGTTGCCTCAGGCTTGTATGTTACCTCATTGCATTCCATCCACCCCCACGATCAGTTGCAGGTGTGCAGTTGGGCCCAGCAGGCTGGGATGGCTCTCATCTCATGTTGCCAAAGGCTTGTTTTGCCTTTGTGTTTGCTCATGTCTCGTGGTGGGGTGGATTTTTTGGCCACATCAGGGAAGCTGCAAAGGCTGGAAGACATATGGTGAAGGTTGGACAAAAATATGGGGTACTTGTTTCCCTAGCAGTCGTCATTCTCAGATGCATCAGTTGATCTATGATCAGGGCGCCCTTCCTTGAGGGCGCCCATCCTGCCCCACGTGGCTGTGCTTGTCAAGTGCTTGCGATTGTAAAAAATGAACAGCATTGTAAAATGACCGAGTGTTAAGGAGTGAGTGCACACCAGGAAGCGCGTCTACGCAAAATCTCGGTCTTGGAAAAAACACTTTTGCTGCAAACATCGAATGCATTGCTACAACCAACCTTCTTCTTAACAAAACCACGATTGCCAGCATCTCAGAGCGTCAAAGCCAACAGTCATAGCGATTGGTTCTTACTGAAGCGATCTCAGGAGCGAGAAGATGTGTGATGAAACGTCTGTGGGACCCTCTAGCGTGAGCGAGGAGCTAACAGTGATACCAATGTGTTCGTTCCTCTGGAAGCCACGCCAGGTGAAGTTGCGGCAACGCGGACAGTCAAACCTTGTACAGTGCAAAACCCACTCAATACTGTAGCCTGCGAGGCGAGCGGACGTCCGTGCTCAGAGTAATAAAACACCTCTGAGGTTAACAACAAGGTGAGCGACCTGGGCTCGTGGGGAATGACTGGAGGTGTGTGCACGGAACATGCGCCTCGCACGCCACAACCTAAATCCAGGCCAAAGCCGGTTTCACAAGCCAGCATCGTCCGTTGTGCTCCGAGTGCAGGTCCATGTCGTCCTCAGGCGGAGATAGGCACGATGACGACATGGGCGAGCGTGAGGTCAAGTTGGAGACTTGGAAGCAGCAAATGAAAGAAGTTTTGGAAGCAGTCGATGCACCCGGCAGCTTTGCTTGCCATGCCCTTGCGGATGTGCCTCTGCCCGACCCCGAGGTTGTGGTGGATGGCGTGGGCCGGCTGGCGTACCCGTTGTGGAGCCAGCAGGCGGAAAGGCTGAAAGCCGTGGGGAGCATGGCGCCCTATGGCAAGGGCACGCAGACGGTGTTGGACCCCGCTGTGCGTCAAGCAACACAGGTGCGGCCCGGGTGTGAGTTGGTCATGGCAGGTGACTGTCTGTAACGAACCATGCATAAGCATGGGGATGCTGGGCGTCAGTCACTGAACCAGTTCAGTTATACATGCCATGATTGACTGTGTGTGGCGTGCATGCATGAGCCCAAACCCGTGACCTTGAACTGATGCTCGACCTGACCCCCAGGTGGACGCAGCTCGTGTCAGCTTCGCCCCCTCCTGGAACCCCATGCTGCAGCGCATCAAGCAGGAGGCACTGGGCAAGCTGGGCATCAACGAAGACATGGCCAGACATGTGGAGGTGTGTGCCCTGGGAAAACATACCAGGGTGCGCAAATGCACCAGGGAAGCACAATGGCCAGCGTCATACACAGCGCTGTTCACCATCATCTTGATGAACATGACCGTAAAGCAAATCTGCTAGCTGAACCAGCATAACTGCCGACAGAGACACAAAAGTTCAATGCACGTCAAATCAAAACGTCGATTGAGATGGCTATGCAGCAATCATGATACGAGCTGGGATGAGTTATGATACAAGTTTAGAGAGACGATGGGATTAGGCGCAGGCAGGGAGCACATTTGGTAAGTTCATCTCGTGACTCATCGGACAGGCTTCAGAAAACTACCCAGGGGCACAAGTAGGATGTACCAACGTTGGAGCTGCAAATGGATCCCCTGGTGATGGGGACTGAGTCACCCTGCCCTGCCATGTCACAGCGGCCGTGCATTTCTGCGACCTTAGGCATCCCTAACCTTAGGCCGTTAATATGCTCACGCAGTGCCTTGTACTGCCTGCCCTGCGACGTGCGCGAAGGGGCACCAATTCGCTCATGTTTGGAGGCCGAAAACCTATGCGTGATCTAGGATTTGAGCATATTGCATGAGCTTCGAGTTCGACACCGCCACAGCTCAACATTTGACCAAAGTCGCCACGAATGACCGGTCAAAATGATCTTGGTCAAATGCATGCAGGCACGTTTGTATAAGCTCCTGTTATACGAGCCTGGAGGCCACTTCGCACCCCATCGCGACACTGAAAAGGAACCCGGCATGTTCGCGACGCTAATCGTCCAGCTGCCCGCGGGACACGAGGGCGGGGCGCTGGAGGTGTCGCACGCGGGTAGCCGTGTCGTGTGGGACTGTGCTGCAAGCAGCGACCGTCACGTGCAGTACGCTGCTTTCTACGCTGACTGTGAGCACCAGCTGCACCCGGTCACGGCAGGGCTTCGGCTGGTGTTGGCCTACAACCTGGTGAGGCCGGCTTGGCTGTGGATCGCCTGCGTATGGAAATGCTGTCCTGCGACCAGATGGCGACACTACTCACCAGGTCACACTGCTAACATGAGAAACTTGATTGCTTGGATTGTTAGTCAAATAGCTGATCATCTCGATAGGAAAAGCGTTGAACTGTTGGAACGTGTGCATGCCTCACGTATGTCAAATAACCTGCTGTTCACATTTCCTGCTTGCCAGGTGCGCATCTCCCCTGGCCCTGTGCCCCGGCCCATAGACAGATCACCTGTGCTGGACAAGCTGTATGCAGCTGTGGCACAGTGGGAGGCGCAGGGTGATGCAATGCCCAGGGTGGCGGTGCTGCTAGAACATCGCTACACTAAAATCAATTGTTCATTCGCGTCCCTCAAGGTAGGTTGTAACGATGGCAGAGATCTGTGCGTATGCTACATGGACAGGCGCGCTGCGTACAGAGAATATATATATACAGAGAACGGGACGCGCACCGCCCTGGCTTACCCTGAGCAAAAAAGCAAAACGAACGCATGGAACAAAGCAGGCAGGCAGGCCAACTAAATGCAGATCAGGATGGAGCCGCCTAATGTCAAAGACTAGAGATGCAAGAAGGGGCTAGAGGCATAGTCGATCATGTCCAGGAAGAATCTCGCATTGGACTGTTGTCTGGATAGGCCTGTCTGTATCATCGCATGACACGGGCAACAATCAGGCCCAGCATTGAGTTGATGCCGTATCGAAAAGCTGCCATGTCCGAGCAGCTTGGGCTCAGTGGCTCTCATGCTAACACGCCCATGTTTGCCTGCTTGCACGTGAACAGGGGAGGGACGCAGCAGTTGTGCAGATGCTGCAAGCGTGCGACGCGCTGGACGTTCATCTGGCCCTGGTGACAAAGCGTGTGAGACGCGAGTGCCTTCTCCTGGCTTGGCTTGTGACAGGCTGCAGGCAACCCTTAAAGGCAACTGACAGGTGGCCACTCTGCTGCTCCTGCTGCTGTGCGTGCTTCAACCTACACATGCTGCTGTTCATGCTTTGCTACAATTTGGTATGATTCAGAGCAGGTGCATGCCTGTGTGCATGCTTTTTTGTTTCAGGTGTCAAGTTATGAAGGGAGCATACAAGATGTCAATGTGGAAACCAAGTTCTGGTCGAGCCCTTGTGGAGTTCTAGAGCATGGATATGGTACCGTGGACGTGAAAGAGGGTGGCGAACTGCTCGATGGCAAAGCGCTTTTTGAAGAGCACAATGAAGATGACGATGACAATGAGGAGCCAGACGAGGTGGAAAATACAGGGTGGGTAGCTAGTGATGGTATTTGTAGAGAGCTGCCACCCGGACCAAAGCACCTGCAAACTCTCAGTCACGTGCATCAAACTCCTAGCACGGCCAAGTTCCTCTTGCAGCCAATGCAGCCCGATGCAACCCAATGCAACCCAATGCGTACCTGGTTTGTTGCCAACGTCATGCTTAAGACGCAGTGCCACGTGCAATGTCTCGGTCACATGTCAGAACTACTAGCGAGGCCAACTTGCATTTTGCGTCGATGCAGCTTTACCCCGATGCAGCCGAATGCTCCGCAATACAGCCCAATGCAGCCTGGTACAGCTCTATGCACCATGCACTCTTGCCTGCAGATACATGGGCAATGAAGGTGGTGAAACCAACACGTTCTACCACCGGACATTAGCGGTAGTGTGGCCCTGCTCAAGGAGTGTGGAGATTGCACGCAAACAAGGCTATGGAAACTTGCTCGACCTCCTAGCTCAGAACCTTGCTCGGGCCCCCCGCCGCGGAGAAGGAAACCAGCAGCGGCAGCTTGACACAGTGCTGAGTCTGGTGGAAGAAGTGGTGGCAGTGGCTGAGAACGACCCACAACAACTCGACAAACAAGCCCCAGATCAAGGTAAAACAGCAGAGCTCTTGCCCTTGTGGCAGCAACCGTTGTGTCTACACGACAAAAATTATGTGACCCTTCTGCCCTCACCTTGCACGCAAATTCCTGTCCGGATAAGAAATATGCGCACCCCCAGTTTGACAGTTTGTGTGCGTGTGCCACTGCGCAGCTGACGGTGGGAATGCAGCGCGGGTACTTCAGCTGCTGTGCAGCACACTGCGTTTCAGTGCCAGAGCCAATGGTGAGGGATTCCAGGCAGTGTGTGCGGCAGCTGTACGGGCGATCAGGGCACTGGCAGCCACAAGGGCGGCATGCCAGGCGGAGGCTGCCCGTGCTCTGGCTGAGCTGGCCACCAAGCTCAACTCCCCCGATGTGGATCAGGCGGTGCTGGCACTGGTCTCCCAACGCGCACCCGAGCAGGTGGGCCGTTAGCCGTTTGCATGTTAACAGCTACACTGGCACCTTGTCGCTGTCGTTGTACCTTACCTGTGGGTGCATATGTCATGAAGCCCAGAAACCCTGATAGGGTAACGGTGAAAATGACAGTGCGGTGCGGTGATGTGCTCCTCTCTGTAGGCATGTGACTGTGTGGCGTTGGCTCGCCTGTGTTTCCTACCGGACCGGCTGCAAGGCCCAGCAGAAGAGGCGCTGCTGTCTGCGGTGCGTGACGCAGGCACACGTGTGTCTACTGTTGATCATGGAAGGACAGACTTTGAGCAGGGAATTGTTAGTCCACTCGACTTGGGAATTGATACCAGGGCAGGCTCGAGAAACTTGCCTCATCCAGGATTGCCGCGAATGGGAGACGAGGCCGAGGCAATTATGTAGGCGTAACAAACATCATCGTTAACAACCCGAGCGAACATTCTGGCTACTGGTCACCCCTAAGATTCACTGATACCGAACTGCTCTCAACGTGCTTGCAACTCCAAAGACCTTGCCAACAGGGAAAAGCCTGCGACTTGAATATGCGAGTCAAGTTGGGCGGTACAAGTTATGGTCTTGTCCAGTAAATGAGCACTCTCTTGTGTGCACCTGCTCGTGCGATGCAGGTGCTGACCGACGGAAACTTTGAGGCTCTGTCTGTACCGGATGTGTGTGCGGTGGCCCGCGTGGTGGTCGGCAGAGATGGTGGATTCCTGGAGCGCTTCGCCTCAGCTGCTCTTGCTCGCAGTGATCAGCAGAAGGTGCTTCAAGCACTGCTGCAGTTACCGCATGTGCGAGCAGCAGTGGTCACGGAGCGCAATAAGACAGCAAATGGCCTTTGGGCAGGTGCGTTTGAATCGACCACACACAAAATCGGGTACAGACATGCAGTGGACCATACGCATCACGTTGACCTCATCGCGATAGATATGTATGTTTACATCAGGGAAGCCGTCATTGGCAGCCGCCACAGGACACGGAACGGGACGGGCACCGCCCTGACCTACCCTGAGCCTGCAGCAAGCAAAGCGGGCAAAACAGACAGACTGCAGGCAGGAGAGTAACCGAGCTGCTTAGCCTATCAATGCTGTGCCTGCTGTTCGCACGTTGTGGTGTGTCAGTACCCAGTGGTAAACGATACCCGACCAAACAACAGCTTGGTGGCAGCTCATGTGCCACATAGGTTTGGTGGCTGCTCGTGTGCAAGCTCTGGAGACCCTGGTGGCCCATGCTCCAGTCTTCTCCTGGGAGATGCCCCATGCTTCCCTACCTGACTATGGCCCTGAGGTGTGTGCCCCTAGGAATACCGACTTGAGTGGGTGGAATGGCCGCTGGATGTCAGCAACATGGGCATTCCCTTGGGACGGAATTTGGTGCTGGGGCAAAGGAGCAGGATACAATGTATCGTGCTGCGGGATCCCCAATGAGATACTGTTCTGGCATGGAAGGGTGCAAGAGGACCCGTATGAGCGATGTATTGTAGCGGAGTCCTCTGAGTACTCAAATTGGAGTCATGGGGGTTGGGCTTAACCACCCGGCCTCCTTACTTACCCCGACAGGCGTCCCCTTTCTTTCTTCCTTACTCAGACTGGGTGAAAATGGGTTACTGAGCGACAACCACAGTTTGCCGTGGCCCAGGTCAGCAGAGGCCCGGCTTGCCACTCCTAACATTATGTGCTTCCTGATCGCCAACAATCTTAGCACATGTTCGCTCTGGATCGGAAAATCTTCGCTTCAATTTGATAGTAGTAGGTAACAGCAACGCTCACATACTAGCTGATAGCAGTAGTGGGTCAGGTGCACCTCAGAAGTGACCAGGACAGGCCGTACAGGCACCAAAAAACCATCATCCTCATCTAGAGCTTTCCAGCGACTACTTGAGCTCTGAATTCTGTTGAGTAGTTGAGGAGATACTCTGGGAGGCTCTCAAACACCGGTCTCCCCCAGGTGCTTGGTCCATGATGTTGTTTATGTAGCAAGATGTGGCGATCAGCTGTAGCCACAATCGCCAAGCCTTACTTAAGGTGTTGAAAACGCATTTGCAACACCATGACAATGCACCTTGGACGTGCAGGTAGAGGCGTTTCTGCGCGGACCCACAGAGCAGCAGGCATTCCCTGCAAACCAGATTCCAGCAGGCAAATCCACCTGGCAATTGGCATCTGACATCCGGCGCGACACGCTCTGTAAGGGCTACAGTGCTCAGGCAGAGGCAAGCGGCTACAGCAGGGACGCCACTTTCACAATCAAAAAGGTCGGTAACTGCATATGGCGACGCATCTTGGGAACATGTGATGGTGGTAACCAGCATGCATTGTAGCAATGGTGAGCTCAAAAGAAGGTCTGCATTATCCACAGTCGCTTGGCCATGCATGCTTACCACTTTCCTCGGCGTCCCCTTTCTTTCCTCCCTGCATACCGTACCGAGTGGACAACAGCTGCAATCAAGTTGTCTGGCCGGAATCGTTTGGCTAGAATCTTACCATCGAAGAGATTCACTCTTGAGCTCCAACGATCTTAGATCGCTCGTTGGACGAACTGGCAGCATCTGATTGTGGTTGGAGTGCCGCTGAATGTACATTCGCTGTTGTGACCGTGCTGCCTGCAGACCCGTGACTTGTTCGATCAGCAGGTCAGGCAGTATGAAGATGGCTTGGAGGAGCTGGAGGACCTGCGCACCTTTCTGAGAACTCCCCTTGCCACGCCCGCCAACGCCTAGTGTGCCTTGGGCTGCTTGCCCGTGACGTCGATCTGCTTGTTGCTGATGTCTGGACGTGCCGTGTTTGTGCTGATTGTGCATTTCATGAATATGTGTTACCACGCTAAACTTCAGGTTCATTTGTCTTCTAGTTGGTTTTCTGCTTCCGGTTTCGTGTAATCACACATTAGTAGACTATTGCAACCTTTAGTTTTGAGGGGGTTGTGCGGGAAGCGCCCCTTGTCGTGATCACTGGGTATCTCCTCTGCTCGCGTGGCACGCGCTACTGAGCACCATCATCTTGTAACAACAAGCTCTGGATCCCAACTCTGATGCATGTGCTCATAGTCATCGTATAGATGCAATGGGCTGCACCAAGAGACTGTGTTTGCCAAGAAGATGATTGTATGCATCCAGAACATGACATGCAAGTTGCTCAACCGATTGATTTTCATCGCTATTACACCAACAGCTATCATAAAGCAGGTCATGGAGCACAAACGTCACAACATAAGTATGCATGGATGCATTCAGTTGAGCCAGAGGGCCACAACAGTGCAATGGCCGCAAGGCATGCCTCACCGAGCCTTGCCCCCCCTGAGCAGTCCTCCCCAGACTGAAGACCATGTAAACAACAACAACAACAACAACAACAACAACAGGCCTATGATAGTGTTAACATGGAGCTTTTGTGGGAGGCGTTGAGTGGTATGGGGGTGCATGGTGCCTTCCTTGATAGCCTGAAGCGCATGTACG
>QAXH01002339.1:0-25925 GCA_004335635.1 Chloromonas sp. AAM2 | reverse complement strand
TACAATCAGCCATTAAAAGACTTGCTCAGAGACGTCCTCCATCCCAATGGCATCACGCCAGAGGTGGTCATGCAACCCAATGTGAACCCCGTGGCCATCACCTTCCCCAATATATCTCTGCCAACCAAAAAACAGTGTGTGATCCGCATCACCACTGGATGCATGATACGTGGCATGATCGAGTACAGAATGAAGTCCATCGACGAGTACAAGCTCTACAAGCAAACTCAAAACAACATAGAGTGTCACCTCATGAACAAGTACACCCTCTCCAGAATGTCTCAAAGTGTGAGCAAGATGTTTGATCAATATGGAGTGAACATCCCGTCTGGCTCTCTGGTAAGCTGCCCTCTCTGGCTCTCTAGCTTCAACATCCAGTCGGTGGACTTTGTCAAGCACTACGCCTCGTGTCTTGCAAGAGCACCCTATATTCCTTGCATCACACCCTTTGATGACTTTGTTCCCTACAATACCGGTGAGCCCATCAGTAATGACTGTCTGTACCTGGTCCGGATGCTGCACCAACACCCTGTCTACTCCAAGAACATGACACTCATGTACGGATTTGAAGCAAAGGAGTTGATGACAGAGTACAAGTACGACATTCACCTGCAAATCAAGGCCAAGTTGGAATTGATCTTGCGCGACAACCATCATTTACCAAAGCTACTCAAGGAATTATTTCACGGAGGCAAATACAACGACATGGACATGTTTCTTCGCAAGGGTATTCCCAACCAAGCCGTCGGCAAGTGTGGCAAGATGAGGAACAAAACAATTGCATATATATATGTATTGCATCAGCCTTGTTTAAGAATGAAGACGACGCTAAGATGTGCAGAGACAAAAACAAGGCTACCAAGTTTGAGCCGTTTGAGGGATGCTACACTGTCAACAAACGATATCAGCGTGAAACAGAAGATGGCTTCAGGCCAATCAGAGAAATGGTGTTGAGCATGGCAAGACTGGATGTCATGCGCGCATACACTGCGCTGTGTCATCATGGCTTTCAGGTGGTCGCGCTCAAGACGGATGCCGTGTTCTTTCACAAACTAAGACGAGATGCTGAGCTTCCTCCAACCATACAAGCACGCATGGGAGAGAAGCTCGGTGGGGTGAGACTTGAACAAAAGCATCCGGGCAGCACTTGATTATGTGCATTTGACGGATGTGGATTTGTCCACGCTCACATCATCGAAATGCCATGAGATCAGAATAGATAATAATGAATATGATCCGGAGGAGATCAAAGCCAAGATCAAAAGCTGCACCATCTTGATGTGCCCTCCGGGATGTGGCAAGAGTCATGCTGCCCTCTCAATCTATGCCTTACCTACTTTTGGTGTAAACCAAGTTCTTGTTGTGACTCCCTACAATGCCCAATCTAGAAACATCAGGAAACAGTACAAGCGATCCAAGGTTGAGATGAAAGCCATCACATATGATGGGCTGGTGAGAGCATCGCTGGCGCACAGGAGAAAACTCCTTATGATATGGCAGGTATCAAGTGCGTGGTGTTTGATGAGATCATGTTGTTACAGTATGAGAAGCTGATCAAAATCTGGTAGTTCATGGCAGCACACCCAGACATCAGTTATATTGCTACAGGTGATCCGAAACAGCTCCCGGCAATCAATGACACGATTACACCCGTCAAGAAGGCACGAATATTGCTCCATGAAGAAGTGTTTTCAAACGTCATGATTTTGAACACAAACAAGCGTATCAAGTTGGGTCAGCGCGCCCTGTTCAGAGAGATAGAGGAGGCGATTTGGTCATGTCATACACATGAAGACATGTTGCAGGTGGTGGGCAAATATTTTGGAAAGGGCCTCGATGATTTGAAGAGCACTGGGATTGAAAGAGCCCTGTCGTACTTCACAGCAAGCTACAAGACGCTAAATCGACGCATTCAGAGTTATGTCAACGATATGACCAGCAAATCGACAGTTCTTGAAGATGGCTTGACGTATCATGAGGATGACATCTTGATTTGCAAGGCGAACATTAGGTTGCAGGAAGTTGCCGACGAAGTAATCACTGGATTGTACCCCAATTACACCTACAAGATCAACAAAATAGAGAAGGACCACATTGCCCTGATAGACGTGCTGGGAGACGAGCAGTTCAAGGTTTCACATTGGTGCATCATGAACAACTCAAGTATCGCAACACGGTCCATTCAGCCCAAGGAGATACTATCGAGGGCAAGTTTTGTGATCGCGGATTTGTTCTCTTTGCATCAAGGGATCACTAAGGAGTGGCTCTACACAGCTGTGACTCGTGCGGCTGATTTGAATGATATATACTTTCTTGAGCAATCCTTGTACAAAGAAAACATAGCAGAGAGAGCAATGGAAATGGTGAGAAGGTACAAAGAGCAAGATAGAAAAGCTGGAAGGGCTGTGAAGGAAGACTTGTACATCACCCCATCTTGGATAGTGTTAAAGTACAAGTGGTGTAGCGAAGGCAGATTGTGTGGGGAGCACATGTCCTTCGAGAAACGAAATCCAGCGGTTGTCACTATTAATAGAATATTCAACCAATTGGGTCATGAAATCAACAATAGTGACTGTTGTGCAAGGTGTGCAACAGCAGTCTGGGAGACCGTTGATGATGTTGGTGACAGGAGCGCAGCGCCATGTACCACATGTTGTCAGTCCGTTCCATTTGTTTTGAGCGCGCACATCACTACCTCTAATATGGTACTGACCCATACCTGGGCTCAGGCCCTCTTTCAAACTCTTTAACAAGGCCGTACTCTGATTCTGTTTGAACCTTTTTGTTCAGTTTTCTAACTTAATATCTGTTTCCAGACAGTAGCCAGAGAATTTGATTGTGTAGGTGTGTAGAATCCGACTCTGCCTGAAAATGCATAATGTGCCCGAAATCCATTGTCTTCACCAATTCCTCTTCAGTACCTGTCCACTGTATGGAGTCATTTCAGCCCCTGCCCACTGCATGGAGGTATCCGGGGTCATTTCACTATCTGCCCATTACATCGAATCATTCAAAGTGAGTTCAGTATCCACCCACTGCATCGAGTCATTCGAAGTGAGTTCAGTATCTACCCACTGCATGGAGTTATCAGGAGTGGACTCAGTATCTGCCCACTGCATGGACCTATTTGCGATGCCATGATAATCCTCCCAATCCATGGGGAGTTCCCCCATCCCCCTTACTGACTCACAAGCGTAACCACTGGATGGCTCTTCTTCGTCAGTGAAATAACACGTAGCACCCCAGTACAGTTATATGAAGCACTTTTTGTTTATGTATTTATTCAATTGATTTATTTGATTATTTACTTATTATTTATTTATGAAGCATCTGGTAACAGACACAAGTCTCCTCACTGCTGGCGAGATACATTAACCCACCACCTCACCACAAAAAAAAGAAGTTTGCCAGTTCTGGGACAACTCCCAAGAAGGCCACTGGAACCAGGGTAGGGCTTGGTAATAGTGAGTGACTCGGTGGGTCTTGTACTTAGGCCGTTTTTTGGGTGTGATTTCTCGCATATTCCCTAGATTTGCTAAACCTACTAACAATTGACGTGATTTCCAGCTATATTTCATGTACAATTGTATCAATGGGTGGACAATTCCTAGCCCGTCTACCAATTCCTAGCCTCGTCTACCAACCTGAGCATGTGACTGATCCGTCGGATTTGAGGTAGACTGTACCATCGGATTTGTAGCTGATAATCAAAACCCCACTGCATGGCATAGTGCAGAATCTGCCCACTCTTCGGTGGTATATCGTAGCTCATTGCATCATCCCACTGCACCGTCGGACTTCAGCGCATCATCAACCGCCCACTGCATGGCATAGTGCACAATCTGCCCATAGTTCGGGGGTATAATGTGACATATGCAAATTCCCTTATTCTATCAGAGTTACTCCACTACTGACTATGCAAGTTTAGTATATGAACTAGCTGTGGCCGCAGTGTCAACTAGCTGTGCTCACAGCGGGTCGGACGGTTTGAACACAAAGTGATGTGATGTTCAGGGCAGGTGATGAAAGCCTGGTCTACTGGTCGTCGATGGGTGAAGGACTAAAGAACGATGCTGAATCTGGTCGACAGAATTGTGATCAAGCTGTCAAAAGGGGCTGCAACGTGCAGATCACGAATTTCGGACAGTCAACTGTCAGGGATCGAGTCCTGCTGCCGGCAACGCCAGACCTTGATGGTCTTCTCATATACGGTCCAATTGCGCTCCATAGAGATCACACTTCTCTGCGAAGTCACATGTTGCTGAATTCAGGCAACACCATCTCAAGGCAGCACTTGGCAGACGTCTGCCCAGCATGCTCCTGCAGCCCCATTTCATTCCGTCCACTGTCATGCGTTCGCATGCATTGTCAAAGCCCTTGGCCTGCATGAAGGTTATTGTTCTAAGATTCTGCTATCATGCTTCCAAACGAGTTCCGACAATTCTTCTGAGTGATCCTCGTGGCTCGTGTCCAAGCCTCAAACTCAGGCCCCTGACCATCACAAGTCACTAACTATGCCTGCGCAAACTGTTCTTGGTGGTAACTTGTCATCAAGTCACGTGCTTCCATGCCTGTATCTTGGATGGAGACTTGCTGCTGTAACACTCATGGATGAGTGGACTTCTGTACGATAGTGTCTGTCAGGATCACCGTCAACCGCTGCTTAAGAGTGCTGAATAGAAACCAAGCAAGTACTGAGCAAACAAGGTCTTGCGTTACATGCGTTTTACGGTGCCGTCGCTTAAGCGTCACCCATGGCTGCAATAGCACCAATCATCTGAATTGTGGGTGGAAGAATTTCAGTCAACACAGGGAACACGAGTACAAACAAGTCCGTGGGTGGAAGAATTTCAATCATCATTTGTTGAATGCAACATAGCAAGGGCAAACCTGTCAATGTACACTCAAACGGGGCATACAGAAATACCTTGCTGGTCACGCTGCAAGCACACCGCGTTGTTCAAACCTCATACTAAAACAATCAGTGCTCATTGGCATGTCCGTTGGTCTGTGTGTTGGAGGTGGATGCGGCGGCCAGCTCTGAGGGGGCCACTGGCGCTCGCATCATCTTGTTTAGGAAGCTGCACAGCAACAAGGCGCAGATTTTGTCAGATAACTGAACCAGGATGCAGCTTGACCTCCTCTCTTGATTCTCTTCAAGTCTCAATCACCTTGCATCCCTCGGCCTACCTCTTGATGCCGCGTGTTTGTGGCGGCTGTGCCTGGTGACTCATGCGCCACCAGCCATGGCCCGCTGCATGGTCCAAGTCCTTGCGGGTGATGATGCCCGTCACGAGGTTGTGTTGGTCCACCACGATCAGGTGCCGCAGGCCCAGGGAGATGAACACCTGCAGAGCGGGGCAACAGGGAGGGCTGCGCTTCAGCAAAGCACAGCTAGCACAGCAGAGACGGCAAATGTCTCCATGTGGGAGTAAGTATCTCTGACTGAGCCTCAAAACTTCAGGTTGACGTTCAGAACGGGCGGTTGCTGTTGCTGTTCTGGCATTCCCAAAGGCTTGGTTCATTGCACAGCAGGGTCTGTAATTGTCCCACACCAGGCCCCCTTTCTCCGCCACCCCAACCCCGTCCCTGTTGTTGACATGCCGAGTCAACTGGCCGCCCCTACCCCGGCTGTCGTGTCTCACCTGGTGCGCCCGGCTGGCCGTAGAGTCGCCGCGGATGGTGAAGGGCGCGCGGTTCATGTACGGCCGCAGGTCCAGGTAGAGAGACTCCAGCGGCTGCAAACAAAATCAAGGCATGCCAGACTTTAAGCAAAGGCCATGACACCACAACGCAACACATCCCAACCGTGTAGCGAGGGACTACTCAGTGAGCTCAGTGAATAACCATTGGCAGATGCACAATACGTCAAGATGAGTAACAGTGAGAAGATGAGACTCCACAGCGAAGAAGCATCTACAAGTCCGGGACTTGGAACCACAACAGAGGGGCTTCCCTGAAATTAGTACAAGTTGATCAGTCGCAAAGCGTCTGCATCCGTTGTCCTACGGGCCTAAGGCTTGCATCAGAGCACGCACCAGGTGCAGGTTGTCGTCCAGCTGCAGGCTGTCCAGGGCAGCGGTGGTGGCGCTGATGAACCGAGAGTGCGTGTAGTAACGGCGGAAGAACGTGCGCATTTCGTTCTCCAGTTCGTACTCATACCCCTCGTTGTGGTCCCTGCCCACGGGCTTGCCGTGCGAGTCACAGAAGTGCCTGCGCTGCAGCAGCACCAGCAGCTGCGAGCGCAGGATGAGGCCCTCCAGGCGCATAGTCTGCGGCTCGTTGAAGGTGACCGCGTGGCCGGACTCCGGGTCGTCATCAGGCACGTACACGGGGAAACCGTTGTGCGTGACGGTCCGCAGCACCTGCGCACACAGCCACAGCGGTGGCGCAACCCAGACGCACAGTATCAGACTTGATCCCACCATGCCTGCTGCATGGTGGCCAGACCTCAGGCCAGATGGAAGTTCAGGGCTAGAGTTGCAACTGCTCATAATTACGTTCAGTCAGCAGCAGCCCTAACCCTGCCCTGTTACGCTCGATCTTCAGCCCAGTATAATGGTTTTGGTCCCCGTGCGGCAGTGCCTGTGTCTGTGCCCACCTGCAGGATGCGCGCAACGCTCTCAATGCTTCTGAAGCCCACCACGCCGGTGGCCATGATGCTCTCAGTCTTGAGCGTGTTCAAGCGGTGGGGCGGCTCGTCACGCAGCATGTACACGTTACCGATACGTTCAAGCTCACTCTCATACACACCTGTGAACGTACAGATGACATTGTATCTCAGTGGCACGGCAGATGGCAATTAAGTGGTTGTGATTTCAGATTCACACTTACTTTTGATTTTTTACCAGTTGCGGCTGGTTTCGGTTTGATGGTTCCCATGGTCGGCAGGTTCCTGGCCTGGCAAAACTCCTGATGAGTATCAATAGAAACAAGGACCGCAGCCAGAAAACAAGGGTAGTTCCAATTACCATCATGGTGGATGTGATGCGCCACCCAGTTTGCCACAACCACCGCCAGGATGACGCCCGGCAGGAACTGGATGCCCTGCGTGCCCTCGACCATCAGCACCACCAGCGAGATGGCGGACCTGCACACACACACGCGGCAACAACGCGCTCAGCACACAAGGAGAGGGCCCGCGGGGACCAGCTTTCTTTAAGGCACACTAGCGTGTGTTTGCATAACAGATCTCATGGAGTTCGCATTCATATCCATAATCAACGATTACCAGACTGCAGATTTGTAACTCAAACCCTCCTGAGCCTCAAGAGACCTGAACTCACAAACTGAAACCATGGGCGTCAGAAGTAATCATGATCATCATTGTTGTATAGCTTTTGCAGTTGCCTCAGCTTGTTGCAGACACAACAGCCTATGCACTTTGCGGCCGCCTACACCACCTGCTTAAGCATACGTCAGACCTGGCTTGTGTGCAACTGCATCACCTGAACACACCGCCGAGAACGCCGGTTGCTGCCAGCAAGGCATACAGCCCTGGCTGCACGTTCCAGCTGGCCGGCAGCCACTTGCGCACCAGGATACCCCAGCAACCGCCTGCTGAAGCGCCAAGCTGCGAGCAATACAAGCCCAAAGTCCATTGCTGTTACTGTCAGTATGTCATTGATCGATAGTCATCCGAACTCTTCACTGGAACTGAATGGCTCCGCGTACCATCCGTGCAAGACATACAGACCGCTAGGTGGAGGCAGGCATTGCTACACATCCCTGCAAATGGCTTGCCCGCTGTGCCCCATATGCGTGGTTAGATACGCTGGCTGGGAATGGTTTACACATGCACCCAAACACATGACGCATTCTTAGTTACTGTTGTCCAGTTGGACGGCACATCGTCTCAAGCTGAGGCATGGCACAACATTGACTGGTGTTTGCCCACGCACCACAATGGAAGGCATGAACAGTCCGCCCGGAATGGCCAGTCCTGCGCCAATGGACATGAGCACCAGGTACACGCACGCGTACAGCGCAAGGCCCCCAGGCGTGAAGGTGGGATTGTAGCCGCCCTCATCGCCGTCAATCTGCGGCCAGGGCCACGCAGCGGCGGGAGCAACACATGATGACACCACCAGCAGGGCCAGCAATGGCTGAAGTCAATCAAGAAGCAACTGCCAGCTCGACACCCGAGCATCCAGCTCCAACAGGAGTAGATCACAGCTTGCTGGGGTCTGACCCGAGTGGCACGCTTGTCTGGCCGTCACCAGAATCCACAGCGTTCCCAACTGTGCGCTGTGCCTCGCCACACGCAAGACCACAACGCACTCAGGGTATCCACAACCTGCACTGCTAGGAAACGCAGCTGACTCGAGTAACGTGGACGGTATGCATGTGCTCTGTTGTGCGCTGCCAGAACATCTTATCCAGGTGTGCAGTGCGTGTGACACGCCACGCACCGCGTCCACCTTCCCCATGGAGAAGAGCTTGACAATGGTGTGGTGCGTGGAGGACAGGAACAGGGTGGCCACGTCGTTGTGCTGGTCGGGCTCGCAGAAGAAGCGGATGCCGTACTCCCTGTGACCCTCCTCCTTGTGCTCCCACCTGAACCAAAAACACAAAGAAGCAATATGTTGCTAAGTGCTCATCCACCATCCGTCTCATACTCGGTAAAACAAATGCGCGCACAGAGAGCTCCAGCCCAATGGATATTCAAAGGAGCAGGAGTTGGCGGGGCCGCGACAGGCCGCAAGCAGAGCGGGCCTGCACGCACCAGTCTTCGGGCATCTCAATGCATCTGCCGGCGGCCCAGGCGAAGAAGAAGCCGCACAGGCCGACCAGGAATACCAGCCCAATCACCTCCAGGATCCGCTGCAAACAACAACAGCAATTGAAGCAAACTTCACACAGCCAGCTGGGTGGGATGCACGGAGCCAGCTGCATACCCTGGAGGTGCTGACAAAGTGATGCACCATGTTGTGTTGTGGTTGGAGTGCACCCCAATCAGATGGTTACAAAGTGATGTGCCACTGTGCAATGGGTTGAGTGTAGCGTACGAGCACTAAGAACCAGCAGACAGGGCCATGATGAACACCATTCACAGTGTGCATGCGAAACTGTATGCATGACACAACATGACTGACCTGCACGTGCAGCGTCTTGGCCGCCCGGACCTTCCACAGCTGCATGCGCAGCGAGTTGAAGGCCGCGCCCAGGAGGCCCGCCATGGCGAAGTTGATCAGGAAGAAGGGCAGCTGCATGCCCCAGTCCTTCATCTCCATGGGCTTGAGGCTGCCCGCGTCAGGGCTGATGGCGCCGTGCACTGACTTGTGGTTGATAACCTGCACAGGTGGACGGGGCAGGGCAGGCACTGAGGAAGTGCTCGGGTTGCAAACTTAGTCTTGGATGGCCCTTGGTGTTGCCCGCAAGCCGGACACCACAAGGGCCACGCAGCAGCAAGGGTGCATGATTGGCCTGTCACATCTCCAGACCCCAGACGTCTGCAGGGATTGGGAAGACTTCCAGTTTTGTGATACAGCATTGCATGGGCAGGAGCCACTTGCAACTTCAATGTGCGAATGATGGGCATTTCAATCTTCAAGGATGTATTCCTGGCTTGCCATCCATCGTATGCTTCAACAACCATGCCATTCATGACACCGGGTGACAGTTGCCATCTGTTGAGTCCTCCAGCCTGGCACACTGCTCCTCACCTGGATTGTGAAGGTTGACAGGGTGGCGGCGATGAAGCAGCGCCAGGCCGTCTTCCGGGACCAGAACGAGCAGGCCTGCAGGTCAATGCCAACAAATGGTGCACTACCTGACACTCAGGAGTGGAGCAGGCACGCACACATGAAAGCAGACCAATCACAGTGCAGCCTGTGCGTGCACAATGTTTGCCATACAGCTTGCACAGGGATTTTGAAAATTTTTGTTACAGGGGCAACCTTCAGTATGTGATAGTGTGTTAGTGGCTGCTCGGTTTTGTTCAAGGGATATAGATCCCTGAACTGTTTGAAACCGTTTCAGACATAGCTGTTGAAGTAACTGTTGGGACTGCTGGTCCACCCTCGCCTCCACCCGGGTTCAAGCCCAGGATCTCTCAGCACGCCACCAGCTGTGGTAGAGACTGAAGAATTGCTGCAGGCTGTGGGCTGATAGCAGAGTTTTCATGCACCCTTTGCTGTTCCATTCAGTTACTGGCTTAGGTACCAATCAGCTCTAGGGGTAAAGGATACAACCATACGACAAATGTCTTGGTAACCCTTGTCACACCCACTACATATGGCTAACAAGCAGCCCAACAGCTAGGCTCACTTCTTCCATGGAGAACAGCACTCCCCCAATGGGCGCGTTGAACGCCGCACTGATACCCGCGCACACGCCCGCAGACACAAACTCGCGGTGGTCCGTGTCGCTCACGATCTCATCCAGAACCTGAGGGCAAGACCACGCGCCACATGCAGGGTGCGCAGTAATCACTGATCTTGCAAGCAGTAAGATTGTTTGACGATCAGATAGCTAGTGACAGCAAGTCACCAGTGCTGAGCCCCCTTCCCGCTCTTGTGCAGTGTGATCTGATTACGACTGGTTCCTACTCCTTCCGTTTCTCCCTCGCAGAGCAATCTTGCCCTCAGCGAAGGCCATGTAGACAGCAACGTCCCGCACATGCCCAGTGTACAAGCACCAGAGGCACCAGTGCAGCTGCACGTAGGGGACTCATGCGTGGAGCTGACGTCGGTGGGGCGCCTCTCCAAGGTTGCAAATGATGTGTGACATGTGTAAGGATGGCGGTTTGTGCATCGCCAGGGCGTGCATCATGGCAGCAGCAGAAGGGCGGTACTGCTACATACCTTCAGGCGCTCTTTGATATTGTCTTGCTTGAGTTTAAATTTGCCAAAGCAGCTCTCTAAATTGCCGTCCCTGACGTACTCTGCAATAAGTCACAATCAGTTGAGGTGAATCCACAGTGGTGTGAGGGATCTTTGCCTACACCTACTAGCCTCAACAAGAGGTGCTTAGCTCGCTGGGAGTGCATTTGATTGTTCCCGACGCACTCATCCCGAAGCACCCAACTGGGTTGCTTCATCCTCTGTAACAAAAGGCCATGAACATGCAGGTTTACTATTCATTAATAATGTATGGCTTCACTTGAAAACAATTGACAGAGCTAAGGTTGAACAGCATTTGGAAACGGAAGGTTGGTGACTGAGGACCGTGCACAGACACACGCAGGTTGTAGGGCACTCACTGCAGTCCAGGTAGGTGATGCATGAGGCCACGCAGGCGCCTATGTGAACCATGGGGCCCTGTGCGGCGGCATGTGCAGACACAGGAGACATCCTAAAACGCTGTATGCATGGCTTATATGAATGTGTTGCGCATGGCATTGGAAAAGCTGGCATGGGGCCGTGCTAGTGCGGCAGCGACCAGCAAAGCAGGTGGGCAAACCGGGCATCAGTGCATGCTGCCGGGCATGCAAACGAATCGTAAAAAAATACTGGGTGATTCCTGTTGCTCTTTTGCTTGGCACTTCTGTTATCTCCTTGCCTCTCATTGCGTGGCACAGCGCTCCCTCTATTCAGCATCAGCACACACCTCGGGACCCATGGGCAGTCCAGCGGACACGGAACAGATGGTGCCAATGAACTTTGTGACCAGCGTGCTAACGCGCAGCAAGTTGGGGATGTGGTTGCCGTTGAGGTAGGCCATGACCAGCGTCACACCCGCACCCGCAGCGGAAGGGGCCCAGTATTGCACCTGTGGGGGCGGGGAGAGGGCACAGCTGGAGGGAAACTGGGGCAGCACTGGTGGCAGTGGTGGCAACCAAACGTCAGGGTGTGGTCAGGAGCTGCTGAACGCCCCAATCCCGCGCTGTGAAATCTGCCTCAGTATCTGCAGGAGTGAGGCAGTCACGCCGCCCAGAACCCATGTTGTTGCTGCACGCGTACAGTCACAGCTCCATGCACGTGCTGTGCTGGCAAACAATGCTCTGGGTATCACCCATGAACACATTCTCACCATGGCTGTGGCAATGGAAACAAGGACGCTGCCAAACAACCAGAACTTGAGAAAGCTGCCCACTGCTGGGCCAAACTTGGCATCAACTTCCTCCGCCTCTGCTGCCCCTGTGATTTTGCCCGTCAAGGTCGTCTGAATCATGCTGAGCTTGAACTCAGACAGAAGGGTGACAAAGTACGTCAGGCCGACAGCAAAGCAGCCTGTTATTACGCCGGTAGCCAGGGTGACGATGAACTTGGCAAGTGTGTGGCCAGTGTACCTGCATGAGGTGTAAGGTTGAACGGGTTGTGGCACCTGGCATGAACCTGCTTGCATGACATTTTGAGCAGTTCGTCCCCTTACCCGTATAGCTTCTTCTTCCCATCCTTTTTAGACTTGAGCCTGTCTTGGTAGACTCTGTTCTGGATGGGTTCGTAATCAAGGGACTCGCTCACACGGTTGCTCGGAGCTGCCTTTGTGCCAATAACCAATTGAAGAACGGACCCTTGGTGCAATTGCAAGCTGTGACCTGGTGCCTTGAACGTTGTAGTGCGCTTAAGCAGCGACTCCTGGTCGGAGTTGAGCGCTGGTGGCTGCGCCATGATGAGCGGCAAATGTTGTGGCCCCGGCCGACCACAAATGCCCTATGCCTTGTAGTTTGCGGCGAGCGCGCACATTCGTGCCTAAAGCAGACTGACCAGCACCCTGCTGCTTACGTCTGTGGTACAAAAAAATCGTTCACGTGGTCAAATTTGCGGCCAGGTTTGAACTGCTACGACGCACAACTCGTCTCCGCGCAGACCTTTGCCTTGGTAGGCTGATGTCTAGCAAGATCATTCAAAGTCGCTGGCACAGCCGCATGCGCCACACACACAGAGCCACCCAAGACACAACCGCCGGCATGCGCTTTTGATGTCCGAGCGCTACTGCAACAAATGATTCAATCGCATGTCTACAAGAAAAAAAGTTTGCCAGTTTTGGGACAATTCTTGGGACTGGCATTGAAAAGGTGAGAACTGGCCAGACTGATCAACACGAGAAAAGAGGACTGTGAAGCAGTTTCGTGGGTGTTGCTGTGTTTGGGCACCTTCCAACATCTTGGTGGTGACTTACAAGTTTTCAGTTTGCACACTTTCACCACCATAAAAACTTAGTATGAACAAACCCACAGACAACTGACAGCCTCATCACGGTGCCAGTGTCAAAACTGTCCCAGAACTGGCAAACTTTTTTTTTACAAACACATTGCAGTGGTAACTAACAACCTCTGATTGTGTGATTCCCCTTGACCTCAAGCCTCACTTCTTCTCCAGCATCTCTTGGAGCCTAACTCTTCCTTCATGTAATGCATCGCTGCCGTGTGCAAGCAGGGCATCTCAGGGCCATGCACAGCAGCGCAGCTTATGCCCATGACAGGCCTGCCAGCTTCTGAGGTCATCAGTTTCCTTACTACTGCTGTGCCATGACTGATTAGTTTCACCAAAAGAGCAAATGAAACAAACACACGCATTATTGCAGCTCCCATGAGCATAAAACAACAGGCAAACCCACTGACACTCAGTGCAGTGATTGTTATGGCTTTTTCACAACTTTGATGCTGGCATAGGAAGCGAAGGGTGAAAGCTTGGACCCATGATTTCTCCATGGGAGCCCTGGATAGTGAGAATGGTAGAACCTGATGCTTTCAGTCGCACACAGTTGACAGGACCGAGTTTACGGACAGGTTCTTGCCACAGTTGGATGCTCGATTCCTTCACACGTGACACACTTTGATGACACACACACATGGCAGGTTACCAATGCTCTGCAGTTCACACATATCCACGAGCTGTGCCGCTTGCAGTGCCGTACAGAATTTAAATCCAAAATTGCTGGACATCTTCTGAACATTGCCAACTGGCAAGCCCGCAGTTCTCTTTGGCCTTTGGTGTGGAGCCCCTGCAGTACGTGAAGGCAGTGAAAGCAGTAGCATCAGGGTGGTTTGACGCAATCTCTTCAACGACAGTTGGAGACTGTGATGTGGCACAACCAGTGCATCCGGTGATCGACACCCCTAATTGTTCATACCTCAGAATTTACCTCGGATTCCCTGTCTGTGATGCACACATTCCAGCATGTGTGTTTGCGATTTGCGAACAGGAGGGGGCGGGGCCAGCACCATTGGCCAAGTGAACAGGAAATTGCGTCAATGGGGAGCTGGTGTGTGGCAAGGTTGGATTCAGCAGCAGCTTGGGGGATCGTTCAAGGCCTGTCTGGTATGCTCCAGCAACAAATTATACCAGTAACAGCGACATTGGGCAGTCAGGTGTCCTGACGGGTAACACGACATGATGTCTTGTGGTGCTGTGTGCACGTGTTGATGTACTTGGGTTGGCAAAAGCTTTTCAGACGTACGCGTGGAAACCAGCATGCACCGCACACAACACACAACATGCGACATGAGCAGGCCATTTCAGGCAGTTGAAAGAGCTGCACATGGGTTTCACACTTGGGTGCAAACCAATCGTTCTGGGGATTGAACACCAGCGTACAGCTGGTGCCAGCACTTGTCAGTGTATGACCGGGTTACACATTTGGCAGCCACACACGATGAATCTGAATCACTGGATCCCTGCCATGAGCAAACGCGAACAGTCTAAAGTCCAAACAGTCCGATTATTGAAATCCTTGGTAAACGCAAGGGCGTCATCAGTTGACCACCAATTCTCAAACAGGGGCAACCAACCTCTATGGACTCCATGGGAAGTCCTTGTACTGTAGTGAGACGTGTTGAGCAGCACTCTCATCAAATCAGTAAGCCATTCCCTACACAGGCAGTCGTCAGACTCCGCTAAACAGGCAGTCGTCTGGATTCGCAAGACTGCATGCAATTATCATTCCTGTCATCACGCCCCATCTCTCCATAACACATCCTCTCCTCTCCATAAACTCCTTCACCCGTACCTGTGCTGATGGCACATCCAAAAGAATCCACTCAAGAGACGTGGATACACCTGCAGACCTGCCAATTGTTGATAAACACGGCCTGCCAGAGTTCCGGTGTTGCGTCTGTAGGCATGCGACTGCACAGCTGAGCAGTATCTGCAAGAACTAAGCAAATCTACCACAAGTTGACATAACCAGCAGATCAGGGGATGTTCATGGCATTGTGAAAACCGACGTGCAGATTTGCTGCCCTTGCAGTGGGGTCGCTGAATCCCCTTCACTCATGGTTTAAGCGCATCTAATAGCCTGATGTAAGGCCAAGCGGTCAAATTGCTGTTAGTTCTGCAGTTCTGCTAGTTGACTGAACCACTGGCCTGTCAGATCCCAATGCCAAAGCATCAGTACTACTCCTGGACGCCAGCATGCTCCAAGGCTGAGCAGAACCTCCAAAGGCCTGTCCCACGACCCTTGCCTGCCTCACAGGACAATGAGCAGGAGACGAGGAGACATGCCTAAGAACTGGTGTCCTGGGATCAGGTGCAGCTGCTCTTGTGATGTGCCGGCAACACTCGGGACCGCAGCACAGCTGTGATCTGTGGCAAGTGCCAGTGGATACTGCAAACAATCTCTGCCCATCAAGCCATCATAAGCGAAACCGCTGAATAGCGACGCCGGTTGATCGGCTCCTTTCAAAATGCCCCTCCGTAGGTTGGTCCCCTTTTGTGTTCTCATGTAAAGCACTAGGCGTGAGACAGGTGGTGCAGCAGGGAGCGCTTCACATCCCCCACATGTAGTTGCTTGCATAGGCCATGGGCTTCACGTCTGGGTGAGGCGCTGCCTCAAAGGTGGTGAAGTGCGGCACCATGTCGTGCCCGAAGCGAATGAAGGCGCCCTTGTTGCCCATCTGCGCACGTGGGGGCAGACTAGTGCACGTGAGCATGTGCACGCACACAACCAAGCACGTGCGTGCGTTCAGACTGATTGAAGCAGGCGTATACCCGCCAAAACAAGCTACGACAAGCTGACTCTGAACAAACATCTGACAATGCAATGCGCGCGCCAGATACGTGTCAAAACCATTGATGACATTGCACGTGTTCAGAATGATCACGACGCTGAGCATGTGACGATGACATGTAACTGTGATTGCACGTTTGTAAATTTTTCATGGGGCTTGGAGTCAGGAAAGCTCCCTGGCAAGGCCTGTCCTTCCAAGGACGTCAACCCAAAAGACTTGCAGCCCAAGAGCACGTTGACCTGACATGTTTTCTGTTCTCATGCACACGCACTGACTGGTTTTCACCGCCCAGTTCTTTCAATAAGGCCGGTCTGGGTGCGTTGCGTGATTGCTACTAGCTGTCTGCTAGCTGCCTACCTGGTCGCAGTAGTTGGGCGCTGAGAAGATGGTGACCAGTCGTCCGTCGTGCTCCACCTCGTACCCTCCCTCTTTTACCTATAGGACACACACGGCACACAGGACATTGTGCGACCAGCCAGTCATACAGCCGCACCGGTTGTTCCCCCCGTCTCTTCCCGTTGCACAGATTGGTCTCCGTAGGCCAACTCCAGGCAGTCTCGATCGCTGTGGCGGCTCACAAGGCGCACAGTTGGAATGTCGTTTGGTACAGTTTGTGCTACTATGAGGTGCTTCTCATTTGCTCATGCAGGCCGGTGACGGAGTGAGGAGACAATCTGAATGCAAACCCGTGGACTGGGAGGCTCGCACACAGCAGGCAGACACACATGACTGCATTCCTCTGCCAGCATTGCATGCATGGGATGTTAGCCATGCGATGCTGTGTCTCAGGCAGTGCTCACACAGCTGTTGGTTCAGCAGGTGGTTCAAGTGACTGTGATGATTTGTTGCCTGGTCTCTTGTGCCCGCTGAACGGTCGTCCAAGGAGTGAAAGCCTTGTATAACAGCAGGCAGCCTTGTGAGAAACAGACACGTGTGTTCAGGCCTTCACAGCACAGTCTCGGCAGCGATGTGGTTGTTTGCAACCGGCATCTTGGTGACGGCTTGAGGGTGACCAGCGTTTCATAGCCTACCTCGTGGCTGCGCACTATCAGCTCCAGTCCGTTGTGGTCCAGGAAGGCCTGGGTCACGTCCGGGCCTGCACACAAACACACAACCGCAACAAAACTTGTTGGTATGGGGGCACTGGTCGGGTACGCAACCAATAAGACACAACTCTCGGCGTCAAAATTCGCAGGTTGCAATACAGGCGATGATAGCTTCTGTACAGCCGTGTTCAATTCCTTACGATGTGCTTCCATATTCATATCACAACAGTTCCTGATTGCAAGAAATGTCTTGCCGCTTACGGATGACAAGGCTTACCGAAGCAGATGCCCACGCCTCTCTTGCTCGGTGTACGGCCCCTGAGCGGCGAGGGGTCGGACCAGAGCAGCTCGCACATCAGACCGTCCTCGGGCGGCTCCCTGAACCAACCAACGCAATGCAATGTTCATTCTCAATTCAGTGTAGCCAACCATGACATCAACCCACATGATGGTCCACACGCAGAAAGAGCACCAGCAGGGTCACTGGAAGCGGTAAGCGTAAGCGAAAGCATAGCGAAAGCGCAAGCGTGGCCTTAAATCATTTTACTGTTTGAGAAAGCGTGGCCGGAAAGCGTGGCCATGAGCCTCAATAGGGCAAAGATAATACAAATGACACTGTAAGAGTTGCCAAATCATCATTTTTTCTCAAGTCCTCATGCGTGCATATGTCTTGTCATTGGTCATTGCAATGACCCGCCATATGTGTCATGTGAATGTTGTGTCATGTCAATGTTGTCTAGGGTTGGATAGGGTCCTACTCCTGGTCACCATCCTCTGCCGCAATCTCCTTATGCCACTCAATCATTGCAGCCTTGGATTCAAGCTGGTGCTGACCAAGCGCATGTTGCTGAACACATACACCAGGTCAGCTGCCCGTTCCAACCCCAGCCGATTGCGTACATTGCTGTGAATGAAGCCAAATGTGCTCCAGTTCTCTGTTATTGGCTCACAAGGTTGCCCTTCTGACATAAGAAGTGGTGGGTCAGGCGTGGGGCGCCAGCATACCCCTTGTAGGAGCAAGAGTTGCATGTCACCTGAGGGTCACCCCTATTTTTATCGTTGACTATGGTTGCATTGTCCCAAACCAGCCCTTCACGGACCCTGATGTATGGTAAATGATGCAAGAAATGCGATGGCGCAGGTCTCCAGCCAAGCAGAGCGCCCAGTTTTGAATAAATCCAAAAAACCGTTTGGAAACCGATTTTTGCCACGCTTTCCTCGCTTTCTGTCAGAAATTTGCTAAAACGCGTGAAATCGCGCTTTCTAGACATTTATGCGCGCTTCCGGTGACCCTGAGCACCAGCCAACAGACATGGGACTGGGCCTGCCGGAGGGCAGGCGCAATGACACGAGAACAGAAGTGCACCTTGAGTTCAGGAAGTTGCATACACCACCCAGTGTTGCTGCTGCGTGCAACCCTCAGACCAAGTACCCACTACCCAATCCCTAGAAAACCAGACTCTGGCACACAGTGTCCATTGCCTCCTCACAATATCCCACCAGGTCAGGCACATGGTGTCCTCACTCGCACCTGAAGCGGTCAATGGCGCGGATGTCATCGAGGGTCACGTTGTCCCGGCTGAACAAACCGCCATGCAACACAATCACCTTGCCTGCACCACGGGCCAGGCGAATGACCAGAACCTTGCAGTTTGATGTGAAAGTATTTGCGACCTGTTGCCAAGAGCCAGCCAGCTTTCAAAGGATTTCGGACGGCGGCAAATGTGTGCAGAGGTATGCGAGCAATGATTTTGGGCAAGACATGTTGCTTGTATACAGCAAGACCAGTAATGACCACCTATCAACATCTTTTGCACCAGATTGTGGTAGCACGGAGGCGGAGTGGATAGATCAAATCAATGTTACCCAAACCCTACTTGGACCCTACTTGACCCCTATACCCCTCGCCGCTGCTCACTTTCCAGCACGTAGGCGAGCGGCATCCAGCAGAACGTTTCCCGAAACACGTCCACCATGAGGCCGCTGTACTTGGCCTTGACCTGCGCTCACACAGGCCAGCACCAGCAAGGTTGTGAGGAAGGTGACCGGCCCACAGCAGGCCACACGCCTGCATCCAGCCCCCTCCAGTGATGGGGCGCGAGGCGACGCAAGATGAGAGCCACAGGGTGAGCGGTGAGGCATGACAGGGGGGGGCATGAGTACGAGTGACATAACAAGGCCACAACAGCGCTAGATTCTAGGCTTACACTTCGCCGCTCTAGTTAGTGCAGCGATTTCCATTCCTCTCTTGCGGCCGCTGAGCCCACCTCAACCCTCATCTTGATAACTCCTGCCAATTAAATACAACAATCCCATGAACTATCAGTTGTACCCACCTCTCCCTCGAACCCGTAGATCTTGTTCATGTTCTTGGTTTCATGGTTACCCCTTGACAGGTGCATGCAGGACGGGTGCAGCACCTAAGCGTCGGGGCAGGGAGGGCACACAAGTACTGTCACGAACACATGGATAGCGGCACGCAGCGGAGTATTCGAATCGTAGGCCATGCAACGTCAAAACAGCGACGCATCAACTCGGGGTGCCAGGGCAGAGGGCCATTGCATGGGCTGTCCTGAAGCATTGTCTTCCCTACGCCTGGCTGCGTCAGTAGCCTACCTTGAACGCCAGCAGGGAGAGGATGATTTCCACTGAGAAGGACCCGCGATCAACAAAGTCACCTGCAACCCACACACAACACATGGGAAGTTGACACACAGAGCTGACACAGGGACTCGGACATCAGACCATGAGCCTGAGCCTATGCGCTGTCCTGAACCCAGGTGTTCCTCTTGTAGGTTGCAATAAATGTCGATGTGCACAAAGGGGGTGTCCTACAAGCCAGCAAAACGAAGAAATTTCCCACGCACAGCCCTCCCAACATCAACAACACCAACAACACCAACAACTCACTCACTCAGCAACGTTTTGCCGCGCCATGAGCCTAAAAGCGCGTGTCATTACACGGCGGCCACACACCAACTGATGCTCATGATGATGCACTCACCGTTGAATAGGTAAGGGTTCTCGGGTGATGGCTGGCCGTTGAGCTCCCATATGCGCATCAAGTCGTAGAACTGCCCATGCACGTCGCCGCACACGGTGAAGTGACTGCCCTGCATGCAATCAACAGGCTGATGTTGCTGCCTTCGTACACTGTCCTCATCGGCATGGCTCATCTGCATCAGGCTCGGAGAACATCGATGTGGAGCAGCCTTGCCAGGCAAAGTCAGCGTGATTTTTCTGATCGCATCAAACCTCTTTTCCTGCTGCAAGCGACGAGGTTTCTGGCTGCATGCCTTTCATGGCACCGCGAATTCGCACCCCACTAACCTCGGGCACAGCTATGTCCACAAGGGATGGCAGGGCCTTGAGCAGCTCTTGGGCCTGTGCAAAACACTCACATGAGCCGTTGAGTTCAACAGGTATGAGTCTGGACTGATTTGATTGCACTCTCGGTGACTGGTTCAGTTGATCCCCAGAGCTATGTGCCTGACAGCGTCTATGCCACTGGCTGGGGTCAGAACGGGCCCAACATACGGACGCACTGAGCACAGCAAGGGCATGTCGAACACGTTGCTACGCTTGGGCCCGAAGATTGCGTGCAATGCAACACGAGCTTCATCGAGTTGTGGTGCAGCTGCAGCAAATGTGCAGGCGCCCGACTAGGCATGGCGTGTGGCATGTTCACTGGCACCCACGCTAGCGGATGGCTGGTCTGGGGCAGCCTTGTCCCACCTGAAGAATGATTTCAAACGCGAAGCGCTTGTGGATTGTGCGCTGCTCTTTGAATTCTTGCAGCATCTGAAAAGGCAGCAGAGACACCTGGTTAGTTGCCTGTAGACTGATTGCTATTGCAAAAAGGTTTGGTAAACCGCTGAGTGAGCTTTCATACTGTGCCATGATGTAGGCAAGGCGCATCAGCCTGGGCTCGGCACCTCAACTGGGCGCCTGTTGCCTGGGCGCAACTGAGACTACATCTGAGACTGCATGAACGGTCTGAGTTGTCCATGAGCCCATGGCCCCATTGTGTGCAGGTCTAAAGGGCAGCAAAGGTCTTGCTTTGTGCTGACTGCCTTTCTACTCACCGCCTGAACAAACTCTGGGGTGATACTGTAGCCTTCCGCATTGCTGCCTGAATGCAAGCAACACATGCACAAGCTTGGTTGTGAAGCCATCAGGCAACGTCTGGCATGCTCAATGGTTATGCTGATGGCAAGCACCGGTGCCTCTGAATGTTCAAGCCAATCGACCCTGTTGAATCTCTGAGCACCCAAAAAACTGTACATGTTCTAATGATGTCACCACTCCATACATGCGTCAAAGGTCCTGCTATACTCTGGTGTACTCTTGAAAGCTGGGCATCCAACAGCGTACCCATGCATCATGCGGTGCATGCACCAGCCTGCCGCGCCCAGCGGTGGCCCCGCCTCACCCTGCATGCGCGGTCCTTTGTAGCTGTCCTCCACGGTGATGCTGCTCAGCTCGAGCGTGGAGCTGACCAGCACCTGCTCCTCCTCCTGCGACGCACCACAAAGGCACAGTATCATGAAGAATAGGTACCAGAGGTACAGACAGGTTCAGATAGTATGGAGTGTAGCAGTGAAGCAGCGGCATTACAGAATACAAGATGCAAGAAGGCACAAAAGGCACAAGAGTGACGCCTTTGACACCGTTTCTGACCACCAACTCGCCATCAGCAGGCTCTTCAAGGAGTGGCATTACTAACATCCGCTGCCACGGTGCGTCTTTCCTTATCTTATTGTGGATGATCTAGCTGTCCCATCATCTGACAATAAGGGCAACGGTCAAGGCTAACGATTGCCCTCTGATGATGTCCGGACCAGGCCTTGACCATATCACGACCAGGTCAATGTCATGCCAGCCCTTACCGGTGCAGCCAGTGCTTCTTCGAACCGCAGGCGCTTGACTTCCTTCTCACATGCCACCAGCTTCTTTTTCAAGTCAGGGTCATTGGGGGCGAACTTGGAGGCCTGTGAAGCAGCACAGAGCACTTCATCATGACCTGCACAACTAATGTCACAACCACAACCAAACCTGGGTTGTTTTGAGGGCATCATGCTCATATTTTGCTTGGGAAAGTGATGCACACGGCTGTTAAGCATTGGGACTGCTGTGTCTCAGCACAGAATTGACTGGGGGCCTCCAAACCAGCCAGGACCTTGAGACACACCGTTCGCAAATCCTTGAGAGGGACGCACCGTTCTCAAGTCCTTCAGGGAGAGCTTGAACTTGCCAATGGCGAAGTTGGCATCGCCTCGGCGGTAATAGGCCTGCAGGTAGGGGGCGGGGCCAACGCCATTGGAAAAGTGAACAGGAAACTGCAGGAGCTGCCATGATGGCCTGCATGTCTGCGCTGTGGAATGCATGCCAGCTTCCCCATATGCGTTTTTAGAAACTTTGGCGGGGCAAGGGGGGGCTCAACCAATTGCATCATGTCAGGGGCACCAGTGTGCAGTTGTGCCAGGGGCATTCTTCAGGCCCCCACTTTGGCGTGGCATGGTCACCTGTCAGAGATATCGCTGTGAGCGTTATCAAATCCACATTGGATATGTTCGCCTAGGCGTCAGCTCTTGTGACCGCTAGTTAGATTGTCTAGGCACCAGCCCAGGCTGAATTCCAAGGTTCTTGTGGGCTGCCAGGAAGACAATGCAAAAGACGTGGTCCAGTTATACGTCGTGCGACCAGAGCTGCTAAGGCCTGGTAAGATTCTTAAAAAGCTGTGTCCCCCTTCATCATCCCTTGGACGAGTTAGTGGCTTAACTCTCCCTTCATGCAAAAGTCCAACATACATGCTCTTCAAAGGATTGTGCTCATTTCAGTGCTCAGGCTGTACCTTCATGTACTTGGGGTCACAAGCCAAAGCCGCAGTTGCGTCCATAATAGCTGAGCCATACTCTTCCAGCTTCTGATGAGCAAATGCCCGGTTCGAAAAAAAGATGGCCGAGTTGGGGTTCAGCTCTATGGCCTTGGTGTAAAGCTCAATGGCCTGGGCGTAGTGCTTAGCTGCGCGCAAAGCAAAACACGCAAACGCTGGTTCGCCCAAGGCAGAGCAGCGTCAGGCCTGCTTTGCCCAAAGTTCCATGTTTTCTACCTTTGAAGGCGGCGTTCGCTGCTTCCTTCTCCTTCTCTGCAGCAATCTTGTCAGCTTCGGAGACTTCCCTTGTTCCTAGGGCATCAGGTGCCGTCTTGTCAGCCTCAGAGGCTTCCATTTGGGACGACGATGTTCTGAGCAGTTCAATTTGATTGAAATGATCCGATCACTGAGATCCGGTCAGCATGCGTCAACGATTCTCTTGCATTTTCCCCCTGTCATGTGTGGAGTCATCAATCTTGCGACAGAGCGAGAGCCAAGTGCTTGCATGTGCCACGTGCCGAGACCATACTCATGCGTCACATGTCCCCGGTGTCACATGTCCCCGGACACTCAACAACACATGTATGTATTTACACCAAGAGGACACGGCACGGGATGGGCACCGCCCTGGCCTATCCTGAGCAAGAAAGCACAACGAACGCAGGGAACAAAGCAGGCAAGGCAGGCCAACTGCAGGCAAAACAGGACCGAGCCGCCTAAGCTAAGGCCAAACACTAGAGAAAGGGACGAAAGAAGGGCCAGGAGGCCTAGTCAGCCACGTCACGGGAAGTGGCAGCCAGGCTGCAGCAGGGCGGAAAGTCAGAGGTCATGGACAGCCACACTGCAACAGGGGTCAGAAAGCAGGGCCTGGAACACTGGCATCTATGCTTCAGAGTCAGCTGACGAAAAACCAGACGTACTTCTCGCAGGCAAAGAAAGCAATGGTCCAGGACAAAGGCCGCCCAGGCTGCAGGCGGGCTGCTGTCACGAACTCGGCCAGGTTGTCCCAGTAACGTGCATGGACGAGTCCACGGCCGAACGCACGAGCCAGGGATGCAATTGATGCCAAACGACTTTCTTCAGCTGGTTGTTGCAAGGGAGACGCCATGTGGCTGCTAAACACTGCTGGAACTGCCGTGTGGTGGCTGGCAAAACCTGTGGGCTACATGCAGTTGCTGTGCGGACGTAGCGGGGCAGTGCGGGCCTGCACAGTGTTCTGCATGAGCAGAGCAGTGTAGGTGCGGACCGGAACGAGTGCCGCTGCGGGTGCACAGGCGGAAGTGGAGGGGTGGAGTGTACAGCTGGCTGCGGCCAGCCCAGCTGACGGCTGCGCGGGGCCAGGGCTGTGGTGTTGGTCAGGGAGTCCGTCAGCACTGCACGAGAAGCAGGAGCAGCCATGAAGGCTGTGCAGCGGTGCTGGTCGGCCAGACGGGCCAGGTTGGTCTGGCGGATGGAGAGGAAGTCGTCAGAAACACCTGCCAGTACCATACCTAAGTGTCTTGTACTTGTAAGCCAGTGGTTGAGTAGGGCGAGGTCATGAGGCACTAGAACGGTAGCTGCGTCGACTGTGACTTCTGGGATCTCAGGGGCTTCGGCAGTAATCGCATGCGCTCCGCAGATGTTTGCCTGCTGCCGTTCGTGATAGGGCAGCCGTTCGTGATGAGGCAGGTCGTGATCGCGATTGTCACGGTGCTCTACGTATTGTTGCCAGCAGTGTGAGGGAAGGTGTGAGGGAAGCTGTCAGCGTGAGGCTGGGGCGGGTGGGAGTAACAGCAAGGGTGGTGACAGTCATAGCCTCCCAGCACATTGAGCACGGATCGTGCGTGGGATGTGGCACAGGGGTCATCACAGGGGCAGTGGAAGTCACCTGACATTAATTGTTCTGACAGTATCGGTGCTGACATTAATTGTTCTGACAGTATCGGTGCTGGCACCACACAAAAAAAACGTTTGCCAGTTCTGGGACAGTTATTGCGTCTACAGTTGAAGGTATTCTCGATCTCGATTCGAGGTCCTCGGAGATCTGTTTTCTCACGCGTGAGAAGTGAGCTGGCACTGGTGCAGCCATGACGTGGTGTAGCCCACACCTGGGACTGCACAGGGGCTGTGACAACAGGCGAGGTGTGTTGCTTGTCCTTGATGCCACCCTTTCTCTTGTATGCACTTGGGTCAAACACCAGCACTGGGGCAGTCCACCGCACATGAAGAGGCACCAAGCGTGGCAGGGCCATGAACGACACTTGGCTTGTATGGGGTGTCTGGACCAGCACGCCGCACGCAGGCCACATACAAGTCGCATGTGGTTATTTGCCATTGTTATAGCATGGCCTTGTGGGGAGCCGTAAGGGGCCGGCCACATGCAGCACCTTGCTATTGATCATACTAGCTGCCCGCACACTGAGGACAAACGCAAACAACGTCCTGGTTTGCGGGCAGGAAAGCACCCTGAGGGGTGGCAGCCATCGCTACTATCTCGCGCGTCATTACAATATATTGCACACGTTGGTTGGACGGATATGGTTCCCTTCCTACGTCAAGCCGGCCCTGAACAGTCGGCCTTTCTACCGGGCCGCCACATTGGCGATGGCATCCTTTTCCTGCAGCTGCTAGCGGCGGCCCTGGCAGCCATGGGGGTGGGTCCAGACGGGCGGCCTTGTACTGGGGCAATAGCTTTCCTGGATTTCATCAAAGCTTTTGACACCCTTGACCGTGAGTACATTTGCGCTGTGCTGCAAGCGGCGGGGGCTGGTGCTTTCATCCCCTGGGTACGCATTCTGCTCACAGACACACGGGCAGTGGTGGTGGTTAACAAGGCGGTCTCGCAGCCCAGGGTCTGGATGGCTGGCGTCCGGCAGGGCTGTCCCCTGTCGCCGCTTCTCTACAACGTAGCCGACTGGGGTTTGTCCTGTCTCCTGCAAGACAGCCCCTGCCTGGGCCTGCGCCTGCCCGGGGATGGGGAGCAGCACTGTGGTCAGTTCGCAGATGACACCCAGGCCTTGCTGAAGTCGTCGCTGCCGGGTGACGTTCAGCCTCTCGTTAGGGCCATGGGTGTCTATGCCGACGCTTCGGGACAGCATGTTAATTGGTCTCAATGTGAGCTGCTGCCGCT
>QAXH01002336.1:327-20068 GCA_004335635.1 Chloromonas sp. AAM2 | reverse complement strand
GTGTAGACATGACGTCGTGCAAGACAGCAGGAGCGCCTTTCACTGCTAGGTGTGAGCACGACGTCGTGCAAGGCAGCAGGAGCGCCCTGCGGGTGTCAAGTTTGAACGTCGCGTTGTACCAGGCAGCTGCAATGGCCTACGTCTGGCACATGAGTAAACGAACTCGTGCAAGGCAGCTGCATGGCAGCAGGAATGGACTGCGTGTGCCAGGTGTGGGCATGACATCGTGCAACGCAGCAGGAACGCACTGCGAGTCTCAAGTTTGGGCGTGACGTGGTACAAGGCAGCAAGAACGCCCTACGGGTGCCAATGACTGTCGATGGTGCTTGCTGCGACAACATATGTGTGTGCGCTGACCAACCATGGCCTTGCTGTGCTTGATATCACACTGACACTCATATAATTGTGCAGCAACACCTGCGTGTTGCACTTGTGAATCATGTTTATAATGAACATCGCAACTGACAAACAACTGCAGGCCACATCTGCTTTCTGCAGCCACGAGTGACCAGAGCAAAACTGGATGTGTATGAGCGAGGGCGCAGCCACGAGGTCGTAGGCAGGGCTGACTGCTCAGGCCATGCCAAGCCGCATTGAAACATGACCGTACAAATTACAACATGCCTGAGCGTTCATGCGCTACAAGTAAACGCTCAGCACGTTGAACAGCATATATGTAAATACAAAGTGTTGACCCAGTACTACTCGGACTGTGTCGTAGCACTTGCAGAGTGCAAACTGGCAGACCTGCACCGCAGGTTGTGGTGTTACATACACAGCGCAACGCTCCAAAATTGCACATGTTGCAGTTAGAACTGCCTCTGCTTGTCATGCAGGTCACCTATCTGCAGTCAGTTGACACTAATCGAAAGGAGGTGTATTGCTTTTATGCCCGTCAGGTATCAAAAAGCACCAGGTTTACAATGCCCATTCAAAAACTATAGCTTGCTGTCGTTGCTGACCGCAGCCAGGTTGTTGGTGTGGCCTGTGCTGAAGTGACTGGTGCTGGTGTTCTTGCATCACGTCAACAACCTTTGTGAGCTTGTGCTTGATTGGCTTACTGACTGCAACCTTGTGAGGTGGCACCACGTCTCGTAAGTGCTCCAGCTGTATCAGACACCCATAGACAAGCTTCCCTCATTACCTTCCCATTGCATAGCCAATGCACATGATGCATGATGATGTGTGCAGACCAGACACATGGCCATTGATGCTGCCAGGCTAGCCTATGACCAGCATTGATGTGTCACAATTGCAAATGCAGCAATACCTCAGTGTTCAACTTTGGCATGATTGATGTGCACTACTTTGAAAAGGTGTTCAGGTAAAAAGCAAACAGTGGGCACTGGGGCCGACCCGACAGAGAAGTTCATGCTCAGTTCATTCACAAATCTTTGCAGCGCTGGCCAGGGCCACATATTGTTTGTGGATGATGAGGCTAAGGATGGGCATCTACAACACAAGGGCTTGCCCAAATGTCCAAACCAGAGTGTCTGTGTGGAGGCAAGGCCTTCCTCTCAGGGCCTGAAAATGTGGAAGCAATGAATCAACGGCAGAGCAGCATACACTGCCAAGCAGAATATGCAAGCCACCCTTTGCAACCTACCATGTGTCTGTGAGCCAACAGCTATGTGCAACAGTGGCAAGCCCTGCCTGTCATCATGCATGTGCTGGTCATGACATGGGCCCATCAACAAACTAATATCAAGAAAATGCAGCTGCAAGTTCTGGCAAGTCATGTTTTGAACGTGACTGCTGCCAACATGTATCTCATGCTTACCAGCAGGCCTGTCGGCTGTTCATTCTACTAACGGGTGGCCTGAATTGTGGCAGCGGGCTTCGATGCATGCCGGCCCAATGTAAAGGCAGTCCACAAGAGTGGTGCACCCAGGCCGACGACAATACCACGTCCACGGAAGCGGTTAGCCCAGAGAGCTGCTGCATCTACCTGATCCAGTGTGGCTGCTGCAAACAGGCGCAGGTCCCTCTGCATTCAGCATTGCAACAACAAAAACAATGCATTCAGCATTGCCACAACAAAAACAACGGCACTGGGTAGCAACTGTGGTAAGGTGAGCAGCATGCTGCCTGCCACCAGTCGAACAGTGTAAAAGCAACTGACAACAGTGTGTCAGCCTTTTTCACCTGTAGGTCATGAGCAGCATGCTGGCAAGACCATATGTGGTATCTGTTACAAGCATGTGCCAATTGGCAATGCATTGCATGCAGGCATTACCACCAGAGATGCGGTATGCTGTACTCCCAAACAGATATGTGTATCATAACTACATGTGAAATGAACAGACTGCTGTAGGAACGGAAAGCTTCAATGCATGCACATGTGGTTGAGGGCCCAAGACACTTACTTTCTTGATAGGGTCGGTCTCATGCGCTGACTTCATCACCATATGCGCACGCCAGAATGACCGTGCGGTATAGCCTAGCCCACCCACAATGCTGCCATACAAGGTATACTGCTCTGCAGTCACAGCAAGATATGGCACAACCCTGCTGCACTCTTGCCCAGCTCATTAGCACAAGTATCATCTGTGCCACTCACTCGGACAGGTGCACCAACTTCAAGCCTGTTCTCCTGCCTGACTACCTTGCAAAGCAGCACTAGAGTAGGTAGGTGCTGGTGAAGGCTTGAGGCAATAAACTGCACACCATGCTGCAGACCACTTCTGCTCAGCTTCTAGCTTGCATGCTTAGTTCAATGGTCATGGCAGGGCCCCCATCATCAAGAAGGTGGTGCGAAGCAAGAAGGTGCACCTCACCTGTGCCCTCATTACACTGTTTACCTCAGTCGTGTAAGGCACTTGTAGCATGGCAGATACAACTTGTACTACTTCTGCGCCAGAGTACACTACACAACACACCATGAGGACCAGCCTCACCATAAGGTGCTGCCATACCCAGCTTGTCCGCTAGGTACTCAGAGTACATGAATGACTTGGGCCCCGTCCAGCTCTCACCATTTGCTGCAAGCAAAACAAAAACGCCCCATTGTGTTGGGCAGCGTGCTGTGCATCGCATACATCACCTGTGCAGCTGCGGTCTGCTCCAATGTGTGTGCATGTGACAACTGCTGCCTGTGAATGTCAGCAACTGTATGTAGCCGTGCTGTGAGCTGTCATTTGAATAGCATGTTAATGCTGATGGCACACCGCACTTGACTGCATGGTCTTGGGTGATACTGTGCGAAGCCTGGCCTGTAAAACCACCATCTGTGTGCGCATGTTGTGTGATGCATGCACTCGCCCACTCACAAGGCATAATTAGCAGTAAGAAAGGGGGGCATGGCAGACATGATGTGCAATGCGCACACGCATGGTGCTTCACACACTTTCTCCGGTTGCAAATCCATGGATTCACACAGCCACAGAAGCACAGCACAGAGCAACACAGAGTGCAACACATGTGTGGGTATGCATGGTGATGTACATGGCCCGATGCATGCAATTGCTGACGTCACCCTGTATTTCCACTTGGGCAATCTCAGATCGGCACACAGACATACAAGCCTGCGCTGGTGCTGTGCATGTCACTGTGCACCACACACCCCAACCTGTGCTGTAGCATGCACTGGCGCTGTGCTTGTACAGACATGCACCCGATCCTACCTCCGGCCAGCCTGTTTTCCTTCTTGCGCAGCTCTGCCAACTGCTGGTCCAGAGCTGGCAGCCGCTGCATCTGGATAGGTCTCTCAGCATCTGCCTTGTTCATTGCTTTGATGTCCTTGATCTCCTTCTCGACATCCTCGATCGTGTTCTTGACAGCATCCAGCTCTTGCTGCTGTGTAGCCATTCCTGCAGCAACATGAGACAAGCATGCACCTGCCTGTCCTGCCCGGGGCATTGTGCTGTAACACAAGTCTCCTCAGACCTAACCGAACAGTGGGATTGAGAGCGTGCACAACGCATCTGGTTCAAGATTACAATGGTGGCTGTGTAGGGCTTCCACACAACCCAAACCAGCTGTGGTAACTCAAGAATTCCCACAGTTCAATCTGTGCGCATCAAACAAGGCTGCAGACAAAACAGACCGGAGCGTGCTGACACAGCGCAAACCCCAGTCCGACTCCCGAGCTTACCTCGAGGCACGAACCCTGACGGCAAGCTGCCGTGTCACTCAACCTGCTGGTATCGGTTTAGGCACGCACCGAGCACCTCGAGTCAGACCAAGTCTCAAGTCAAGTGCAGCTGAGCTTGAATCGGGCATTACAGCTGCTGGCCTTGTGTGCAAGGGGTGTTCTGTATTCTCTTCTGATTCGTTTTGTGAGGGAAGAGACTTGCGACCGTAAATCGGTTTTCGTGGCCCTTGCCTGTTCTGTTGGTGATTGCACGAGCTCCTATGCATCTCTAACAACTTGCATTGAAAGAAGATGCAGTGAAAGAATCTTGTCCCGTCATGCTAGGTGTGCCCGTGCAGCTTTTCACCCAAGCTCCATTGAGCTCAGGCCATACAAACCCCAGGCCACATTAATCAGAACAAACTGGAGCCAGGACAAGTCTATGGGGCACATACGCTCCTTATAAAGCAAGGCCATACTCCCTTGGCGGCCGCCCTCCGGGGAGGGGACTCCCCAACGGACCCTCAGCCTTGCCCCCTGGGGGGGTAGACTGCACTGTGCGAACTGCGGCCCTGACAAAACGCCTCGATTGCTTTGCCACACAGGCTAGGCCATAACACAGCATTGTTTCCTTTGGATTCGAGTGATTGTTGCTCTGGATTGCCTCTGGAATACACTTCTTTAAACCCTTTGTAATTGAGACCAAAGCGACCTCTGGAAAGCCACTGGATTTGAAGTGCTCTCCAATCCTGAGAAGACGCTTTCGATCCTCGTCGGCACTTGAAACCCTTCAAAACCTGTCGAGTTTCGACCCCTTTCCAGAGGTCGAGATTGTCCGACGATGCCCACAACAGCAGGCAAAGCCAGAATCACAACAAATCAAGCAGCTCATCAGCATAGTGGATAGTGGACCAATGATGCCAATGGCATGCGGATTCGGCTGCTATAAACAATGGGCGGGTCTAAGAAAGACAGGAAAAACAACAAGCCAAGAGCAAAAAACGAAGCCTCCCTCTACCAGTTAACTAAAACTGCTTGCAGCAGGGAAGCCGTCACAGGACACAGAACGGGATGGGCACTGCCTGGGCAAGACAATCCAAACAAAACCAGGAAACAATACAAGCCTCCTAAGCCAACGTCAAAGGCCAGAGAACGGGAGCCAAAACAGGCCGTGAAAGCAGGCAAATGCCTTTTGCTCCTCAGCTGCGATGCACATACATCAGCACTGTCAGCACCTGGAACGGAGTGAACTCCAGCACCACCGCATCCTGCCCAGCTTCACCTCCTTCCAAGTGCTGGCACTGCTCATGCACACGCGCCGCAGCTGGGAGGACATGTGCGATAGCCAGGTCGCCAGCCCCAGCGCCATGGCTGGTGCCGCCGGTGGCTGTGCCCAGCGGCAGCTCCTGCAGCACGTCCTCCAGCAGGTTCCCGGTGGCTGCCCTGACCAGGGTCAGCGGTGGGCCCACGCGCAGCAGGGCGCGTCCCCGGCACCCGTGCGGCTCGTACAGGCGCACCACCAGCGGCGTGTTCGTGACGCACACAGAAGGCACAGCCGACCCTCCTGCGTGGCAACACAACAGGATGCCATGGGTCAACCTACTGGTGCTATGGCTGGCTGGATGCGCCCTGTGGCACTGCCACAAGGCGGCGTGCAAGAACGTAGCCATGTGTGCAGCAGTCTTGCAATTATATAAACTCAGATTGCCCAGCGTTGGTGAGCTTTCAAACACGCATCGGGCACTGCATACACATACCGTCACAGACACCTACCACCGACCAAGGGGTTGTATTGGCCCGCTGATCACCACCAGCATCACCACAGAGGACCTTGCCATACATTGCCACGCCCATCACACGCAATTGCTGGCAAACTTCTTTTTCTGTTCCCTCGCATAGCTGCCCACAACGCCTTCAAACATGTGGCGATCATCAGTCGCCCTCGACCGACTGTTACCTGTGGTGGGCGTGACGGGTAGAGGCAGCTCAGCCAGCTTGACTGTGTCTATCACCAGTGGCGGCACAACCAGGCCAGCCTGCGTCCTAGGGGTCAGCGCCTCCACCTGAGGGCACGCCAGCACCAAGTGCAGCAGGTGACCCACTGCAGACGCGGCAGGTGCTTCAACAACGTTGCTGATGTTGTGATTGTGCTGATGTGCATTACTGACCCGCACTGCAAGACATGCGTTGCGAGCCAGCACGAGTCGAGTGTTCCAATGACATCGGCAGACTCCTATCGCCCATGTTTACAGCCTCCTGTAGTGCTGCACAGCTTGGCTGCCTGGCTCCCTCCTGTAGTGCTGCACAGCTTGGCTGCCTGGCTCCCTCCTGTAGTGCTGCACAGCTTGGGCATGAGCAAACTACTAGCACCGCACCTGCAGCAGTGGCTGCATTGCTCGCCCCCGTGCTGCCGTGTTCCTGCCCATGAGGCCCTGCATGGGCCGCATGTCAGAGCCTGACACGAGGATGGGCGGGCTGTTGAAGGCCAGGCCGGCAGCCACCACACCACCCGCCTGCCACCTGCAGCTCATCGCGTGCAACGATGTGCATGTCAACACATGCATTCTGTGACATGAGCTTGGCAGCACCATCCATCTACTCCTTGATTCATGGTGTTATAAAGGAGCAGACCACCGGTGGTGAGATGCACCCAGGAACAAATTGGCCGTGGGACGCAGCATGCCCTTGGGACCGTGAAGCATCCATTGCGCCAGGGTAAACTGCACGATGGACCAGAGTATCCGTTACTACATGCATTACAGGTATAAGTTCAATGCAAGTTTGAAACCCCGGATTATGGCAGTCCGGAGCTTGATGCCTCACCCGTGTGCATGTGGGCACAGCGCGTAGCGGAAGGAATGCGTGCCCATGTCCGTGTTCGCATCCGGTGCCTTGGGGCTCTGCATGGGTGGCACGCACAAAGATTGCACATTCGTTGCCACACGCATGCACAGACAGGCAGCGAGTGCTATACTTGTGCCTTCAAGCCGCTTGTTTCCAGGTTGGATTTCACACTGGCATGCCATGAGCTGCCTGCTGTATGCATCCTGTGACCGCCACTGGTGCCTGGCCATGTGCACATCCTGCATGCTTGGTGGTGTCCCAAACCAAATCCAACACAGGCATCATGAAACTTAAAAACGTGAAACCAAACCAAAAGGCTTGAGCAATCTTTACTTGACCACTCTGTGGTCTGCGCCTCTTTGGAACACACGTATGGTCAGCCCATACCTGTGCGGCGACACCCTATCCAGACAGTCGCATGCATGGAGCCGCAACGCTAGCGAATGACGCAGCAAACAGCAGACCACCTCCCCTGTGCCCTCCCCACCTTGAGCAGCGTGAGTCTCTGTGTGCTGCCGTGTGTGGCGTGGCCGTACTTGCAGTCATTCAGCAGCGCTACGCCGTAGTCGGGCTCGCTCAGGTCAGCCCACCTGATGAAAACTGGCAACGATACGGATTGATAGAAGGGGACGAAAGGGAAAAGAATTGTATGGATAGGCCCAGTAACATCAATTCAAAGACCGTCTTAGAGTACGAACGAGCACAGTGAGTTGGCTGCCATGCATGGGGGGTGCACAGACGCTTGGAGGTCACTTGCAAGGAGCTGTCCACGGCTCACCTGTGCCCGACCACCTGCACCACACAGGGCCAAGCAAGGCAAAGCACAATCAACATTTATCCCATGGCTAAACACAGCATCAGCACGTCCCAAGGTCACAGCTGCGTGCTGCAGCGCAGACGTATTACATCGCAGTCGTATTACAGCAGAAACTAATTACAGTTGTCTGCCAGTCGGGCAGTCAACCCACAGTCTCATTTGTCATGAGGCCGCTGTCTGCCGAGTGTACTCCCGGCATACGGTGTGGCAGCACCACCAGGCCATGACTTGACAGGCAGCGAGTCTCGCATGAGCTATGTGTTGTGTGTCCCACCTCGAAGCGTGCCCAGTCCCATGACGTGTTGGTGTGAGTGGGCCGGGACATCGCTCCGAACTGAACCTCGTAGGTCGCAGAGTCGGACTGCAGCGCCCAGGGAAACTCAACCTGAAACAACACAAAACCACATCAGCACAAATTCATGACATGCTAATAAATGACAAAACAGGAGATTTTCTGCACACAACGTCGGACCCGCTTAGAATCCTGGCACAAGCTCGCTGCAAGTCCTGACATGTGCGTATGCGAAATAGCATGCAATTGCACGGGTTGGTTGCGCATGCAGGGCCTCGTACCTTGCAGGGCTTGCATGCTCTCACAGCAACAGCTGCCAGCTAGCATCCTGGACCTGCTCTCCAAACCTTGGCGTTGCTGAGACATGCGCTCTTCTTTTTCCTTGACACTTTTGTGCCTCGCACATGTGCCCTCCATCCCACCTTGAGCAGCTTGTGTGTCTCATTCCACTGCACAGTGTTGATGAACTCCAGACGGGGTGAGTTGACCGACAGGCAGATCCACTGCTGCAGACTGGCCTTGTCGCTGAGTGGGCACGAGTACATCAGGCATGCGCGCACGGGGCCGTTTTCAACTATCTCAAGGCTGCTGGGCACACCTGCATGATCATGGGAATGCATCCTTCTTATTGCCTCCAGAGTCTATTATCACCTAGTTCTATTCCTAAGTTCACTATCCCCAGCCACTTTTCCAGTCGGTGATTCAAATGCAAACCGCGCAGCTACCCAATTCTACTGAGATTGAGGTTCGGATCCTGCATGGGCAGGTGGAACCTCTTGTTCCATGCGGGCAATGGGCCTGTATATCTTCCATTTTCTCTGTGCTCACATTTCTCGTGTATTGCGTCTACAAGTCTATGCACATACTCTTGTTACCTTTCATATCCTCCACAGCTGACAGCAATTGGAAGTGCCAGCACAAATAACACCCACCATCCTTGTCCACTACGCCGCAATAAACTGTCAGCCTGCCCTTTCCGCAGTTACAGCCCCTGTCTGTTTCCCTATGTCACCTGCGTCCGCTCCCTTCTCCAGGTGGTAGATCTCCACATCCCAGGCATCCCAGAAGATGGGCACATCCTCGTACACCCTGGGCAGGACATGCACACATGCGCACATGCACGAGGAATGACACACAGGTGATGCACAAAACAGCAGAAAGACTAAAGACTGCAGCTGGGCAATGGGCACAAGACTGCGCCGCTCCGCAACAATCGACACAAAGACAAAGCCATGTGCCACAACACCACATCTCAGTGTGACAACGTGTGCATGACGACCAGACAGCAGATTCGCTGGTCTGCATGCCCATCAGCCACAGACTTGTTTATGCATGAAACTCAGCTGCTGTAACTCGCGATGCAGCGCGCACACTGATCTCCCGGGCCTGCCGCTGTCACACCGACCTGAATCGGTTTCCCAGCGCCCCCGGCGGCACCAGCTCCCGCTGCCACACGCGGTCGTACAGGGACACCAGCCGCCCGTGCGTGTCAACCACCACACGCAGGAACCTGTTCATCAGCTGCAAACACACAAGCAATGCACACTGCCTCACAACAGGCAAAAGCATTCATCACGCTGTCCGTCATTGAATGACATCATTAGGCTGAGCGAATGCTGTTAGGCAATACGCTCAGCCTGAGCAAGACTGCCGCCTAATGCTGAGGCACAAAAGCAGATTTTGGGATAGTGCATCAAATCACCAGCCGAGCCACACCACATTAGCTTGTACATAAATCGGTAGGGCTTACAACATAAGCAAGGGCTGGGTACATGAGCAGCAGCATCTCAACACACCAGGATCAAAGTTCACTGATGGGTGCATGTCCTTCACAGGTGCTAGGTGTCCGCAAGCAGCAGGTACAGGAGCACGCCTCAAAGGTTGAGTGAGGGAAGGGTGTGCATGTGCTGCAAATCGCATGCATTCCTGACCTGGTAGACCATGTCCCCATTGGCATGGCGCAGCGCCCTCGCAGTGGCGGGCTCCTGGTGCGCGGTGTAGGCCGCGTGGGACTGGCTGAACAGCGGTGTGAAGCTGAGCGGGGCCAGGGCCAGGGGGACCAGCGCTGCACCGGGGGAGGGACCTGTGCACACATGGGGAGTCGAAGGACGATGAGGCATGTGCTAATTGAATCACGTAGCAAACTGGAAAGAATGGCTGCTGTCAACACAACCATCTCATGCACATGCTTTCCACCTTCAACACAACCCATTCAATGCAATGCAAACGCATGCCGCATCTAACCTATCTCGGTGTGCTGCTTGCAGCACATCCGGTGGAAACTGTCCTGGCACATGATGCAATAGCTCCTGTCTACGTCTTACCGTTGTCCGCTCCGACCTGCTGCACCCACGCGCCCCCCGGCACCATGTGCCGCGGCACCGGCACCACCTCATCCCGCACCGCGCCAAGGGAGTTGAACACACATGGGCCGCCCACTGACGTGTGAGCATGAGCCACACTGCCCATCGCTGCATGCACATGGGCTGGGATTGGCTGGGGCTGGGTTGGCTTGACACCCCCTTGTTGCTGGGGTTGGGACAAGCAGAGGCCTTCAAAACCCTCAAACACTGCCTCTTGGGCCCCTTGAACGTCCCCTGGTGCAAGGCATGGTAGCTGCGTAGCCTCAGCTGCATGTGATGCATGCAATTCAGCAGCTGCTGCGCTGGTAGCTTGCAGCAGTGCTGTCGCAGCTGCCTTGCGCAGCAGCAGCAGCTGTGCGACCATGGCCGGGTAGACGAGCGCTGTCTGCGCATAGACCAGGCCGATGGCGGAGCCCGGCAGCACGTCATGGAACTGGTACAACAGGGTCTGCTGCCAGAGCTTGTCCAGCTCAGCACGTGGGTAGCTGCGGCGTGGGCGGCCATGGAAGGGACAAATGAAGTTTTGACCATCAGTTCCATAGCACGACAGTGGTCAAGTGTGCTGGCAGCCTGACTTCAAAACCAATCACTTTTCACAACTTTCAATTGTTGAGGTCACTAGCGTTGACGCATCAGCATTCATTAGACAAAGCGCCTGCAAACTTTTAGCAGTTGCCAAAGGGTGTGCTTTGGGCACATTCGTACAGATGTCACAGCCAAGCGCAGAGCGAACAGTACAGTGGCTTCTTATGCCCGTTAGCCATTGGTGACCAGAAGCGCATACTTCACACATAAGCATTTTAAGGCAATTTTACATCAGGGAAGCCGTCACATGACACGGGTCTGGAGCATTTAAACGTCACACGCGCGGGCCGTCCCACCTTAAGCATCAAAATGCAACACGCTTCGCTTGTTGACTCTCCTACCTGAATTGGGGTGCGGCGTGCGCCACGGCCAGCGCTGCCAGCATCTCCACCTCCCGCAGCAGCCCCTCGCAGCGCCGGTTGAACATCTTGTTGGCCGCGTGGCTGGTGTAGGTGCCGCGGTGAAGCTCAAAGTACAACTGCACGGGCAAAGGCAAACAAGCAGGGCAGGTACGGAGCCCGGGTTGTGCCAAGCACCAAGGGTGTAAAAGTACAACGGTGCAAGGCGAGGTGCCGGAGAATGCGGGATACAGGCTGTGCCAACAATGTCATTGAAAGGCAGGCCTGTGCGGCAAATGATCATCTTGTGCTTTGCGAGATGCCTGTGTAGCTGCGCAGAGAACACTGTATGCTTGAGAATACTTTAAACTGGAGTGGGCAGGTATCCACCATGTTCTGCGCAACCAGTCGACTACTGGGCGGGCTGTCAGCTAGGTGTTGCATGTGCTAATAGCGTCTGCAGACAACCCTTGTCTCCAGAGCTCACCTCTCCTCTCCTGCAGCACGTGCAGGCAGCATGGGCGCGTGTTAGTGGAGTGCAGCTAGCATACAGCATACCATTTGCTATCAAAAACCTTGGTTACTGGACAGCTCGGTATACTAAAACATGGCCAGAAGCACAGCAGGCCAATTGAATGTATGAACTCAGCCAAAAAAAGATTTCTGCCAGTTCTGGGACAATTTGTGTGTGCGACTCATTAGTGCGATAGATCAAGATTTTTTTATGGTCACGCAAGCACAACACGTGCACACACAAAGCTCACAGGCACCGTGCTGTGCGCACCAAGATAGCAGGTCCTGTGCGTTCGCCTCCACCTCTTTGAAAAAGTCGCTGGGGCTGCCCTGCCGGCACCGCACAAGGCCGTCAACACCCGCACCTGCAGGACACATGGACAGCACATAACTATCATCCGATCCAATATGATCTGAGCGAATGGCATGATGATATGAGCACGTAGCAACCATTTACTTAAACACAGATGCTGGTCAGCTGCGCTTCACAATCCTTTCACTTTACATGGCATGGCGTGTCGATGGCACGTCGACCATTAACAGAGGCTCGCAAAACCTTGCGTGCACGTGTGGGTTGGAGGTGTGCACAGAATTGCATGCTGCTGCATTGTCCTATGCTGCGCTGCGCTGCTTCATGCAGTGTGCTCTCCGTGCCCATGCAGCGCTCACCCTGTGGGTCGGCCAGCCGCTCCAGGGCTTCGCACATGGTCTGTGTGGGCCCGCCCCCGCCGTCCCCATTGCCAAACAGCAGCAGGGAGCTGGGCGACCGGTCCTTGTCCTTGTGGTTGGAGCAGGACATGAGCAGGTCGCTCGCGCTCACCTGCAAAGAATCATCAACACACACAACAGAGACTCAACTGGTTTTGTGTGTGTTGACAACCAGTGCTACCTGAGCTCCTGTCAACTCCAGGGGGCTGCGCGTCAGCAGGCAATGATTGAGATGCTGGAGCCAAACGTGCTCAATGCACACAACACAGGCGCGGCCGGGTGGTGTGTGTGGACACCCAGTGCACCTGAGCCTCTGTGAACCCACGGCTGGTGTCGACCTGACCTGTGAATGCTATTCGAACAATAGTGTGCACACAAACAGGCACAGTGGGTGGTGCACGCCCAGTGCTACCTGAGCCCTTGTCAACCCACGGCTGGGCGCGAGCAGCCAATGGTTTGAAGGCTACAACCAAATAATCACGCTGTGTGCACTGTCTACTCATAAGAGCCATGCACAAACATGTGCGCAAGCCTTGCCAGTGCATGAACAAATCCTTGAATATTTTCCTGCATTGTACTTGCCTGTGAGTTGTACGTGTTGGAGGGCGGGAAGTGCGTCAGCAAGGCGGTGCCGTCAAGGGCCTCCCACCTGCATGCAATACCACGCCATCTCAGGCATGGATTGTTAGCGACCGCGCTCTGCACATGTAGCCTCCCTGCTGTTATATCTATACATGACCAACATGCAGCATGAAACGTCAGCTTATTCACATGATGACACTGCCTATGGGAAGTAGCCTCACACGCAAGCTTGGGCATCAAATTAGATATCATCACACAGCAATACCGGCCACTACAGCATGTCAAAGAGCTGTGGCGACGCCAGTTTGCACAGGCGCCCGCACGTGCACACAGAGATCATTCATCCACAGGATGTGTTGACTCACATGAACGTGTTGTGCGGGAAGGTGTTGATGTTGTTCCAGCTGAGCTTCTGCGTGAGGAAGTAGTCCATGCCCGCGCCCTTCACCAGCTGGGGCAGCTGGGCGGCGTACCTGCGGAGCAGGGGGTGGGCAGAGGGACGGTCTGCTAGGCGCGCGTGTGTTGAGCACACGTGAGGTGATGTACGTCGTGGTCTGTTCTCCGCAATACTGTTGGATCACCGCCCAAGACGACACATGGCACAGAGGAACGTGTGGCAGAAAGAGTGCAGCTGCCAGATGTGTGTGTAGGCGCCAGCCAGCTGCACACTCATCTCATCACCACGTGCAGGGCAGGCCTGAGGCACTGGGTTCGCTGTGTTTGCTACGATGCATGCTCCAATACCTGTGTACGTCATGTGCGCGTGTGTCAGCCGAGCAAAGCCTGAAGCACACGTTTGGAACTCGCAAGTGAGCAAGCAAACCTTGGGTTGTAAGTATAACCCTCTCTGGCCCTGCACATCCCAGTCGCGCCGCCCCTCACCCAAACGTGTCCGGCAGCCAGAACACGTCGCAGCGCTTGCCGAACGCCTGCTGGAAGAAGCGCTGGCCGTACAGCAGCTGACGCACCAGGGACTCGCCCGACGGCTGCACAGGGCACGTCACACAATACAGTCCTGGTCACTCCCGCTGTGTGCAAAACGACAGCACAGACCCAAGTGCTGGCCAGGCCAAGGCCGCAGCCATATCACAGGGACATCCAGCCCCCCAGCAACTCAGCTCACTAAGCATCACATTCAGGTGGGTCACTTGCACTGCGGCCTCATCACACCTAGAAGCTGGCCAGCATACCGTGGGAGAGGGTTCGGTGTCTTGTCTCAGGCCTCAAAGTGGTCGTGTCACTCACCAGGTTTGTGTCCATCTCGACCCATGTGCCTGAAAGGAACAACATGTGCATAGCAAGCGATATCTGTGAGTGCTGCGACCAAAAAAAAGATGTTTGCCAGTTCTGGACAATTTACAGACACAACACTGGACCCAGTGTGGGGGCCCAGTGTGGGGACCTTGTACGGCTGTCGAGTTTGTCTGATTGTTGCCATGTTGCCTGTATGAATGGAACTTTGATAAACCTAGAGATTTTCTTTCAGGACTGTTGGACACAGATGCGTATGTGCTTTGAGGAAATGTGGGTGTGCTGGCCTTAGGGCCAGGAGTCGTCTGTGGTTACCTGTTGAATAAGTTGCCTCGCCTGCTGTAACTAAATTGTCATGAGCACCCTCTCTGATGGACCCTGTACTTCCTGGTGACAGCACTGACGTCAGTGTCGTTCTTACAAACTGTCCCAGAACTGGCAAACATCCTTTTTTTGCCTGGCCGAGCCATGTCTGTTACAACTGCGACACTGAAGGGATAGGATTGATTGCACAGGGCATCTCCTTCCCGCTAAAGGCACAAAACGCCCTGCAAGCACTGTGTGCGTTATGAAGGCGCATGACCAAGCTTTGAAAACCACCACCCGTGTTACATGTGTAGGCTGCGGGTGCAACACTCACTGCCCGCGTTACGTGTGTAGGCTGCGGATGCAACACTCACCGCCCGCGTTATGTGTGTAGGCTGCGGGTGCAACACTCACCGCCCGCGTTATGTGTGTAGGCTGCGGGTGCAACACTCACCGCCCACAGGTACGAATCTCCCCGCCGCCACAGCATCTTTGAGGCGATCCCACAGACCAGGGTAGTCGGCCTGCGGGGGAGCCACCAATGCACTGAGGGTCACCAAGCAAGCTAACGCTAATGGTCCACACAAGGTACACTGACAAGATAGGAGCGACAGCGGAAGCACCATCACTGCGCGTGATGACGCATAAGCTGAGGGCTGGCTCGAGCCTTGCACCCGCAGGGCTATCTATACCCACTTGTGTCATACACCATCCAAACCATTTGTGTGTCTTCCCACCCGCAGCCATGCTGAGGCAACGTTCTCGAGTGTCCTGCCCAGCTGACAGTCTAGCCGCTGTCGCTCCACACCCATCAAACAACCACCAGGTGACTCGCACACCATGCATACATCCGCCAGTGTGAGTGTGTCCCACCTGCAGCCACGCATACTGCTGCGCAGAGCTGGCCGCGAACGTGTGCTGCGGGTACTTGGTCATGAGCTGCAGCTGCGCGGACCAGCTGCGCGCCACCTTGCGGTGCGTCTCCTCGAAGGGCCACAGCCAGGCGGTGTCGATGTGGCAGTGACCGATGGCCGTCACCTGCGGGAGGAGGGGGAAGGGACATGCTGAGTTGTGGGCCATCACAACTAGCCAGATCAGCCAAATAATAAGAAAAGTAATAAAAGTAGTAAAAGTAAAGGTAATAGTAATAATAATCATAATTCTACTAATATTGTAGGAAATAGTAAGAGTAGGAATAACAATAAAGTAACAGTATAACAATAGTAATAATAAGGATCATAATGATTACTGGTCAAAGCTAATGAGCAGAAGTGTATGTGCCAGGTAGGCAACAGTGCACTTGTGGGAAACTCTCGCAGAAGTGCTGAGCACACACACTGACGTGGCGATCAGGCCAGGCTTGACCGTGTCCAGCGTGTACAGGACAGCTGCCGGATATATATATCCAACGTGCCGGAGCTGTCAAGGTATGGCGAGCAAGGACACTGCTCCAGCTGCCATGTGGTTTAGCAGAGGAAAGGAGGACTAGCAGCTAATATGGCGCACTACCCAACATGCTGATGAGGTGAAACAAAGGATGATCTAAGGACCAGCTGCCTGGTGTGTTGTTGCCTTGTGCAAACTTACAAATCTGACCAGCATTTTCAACTTACTTCCCCTTGCTGCTCATCCCAATTTGCCTTAATACACTGGCAGCTGCCCAGTTGGTTCTGTTCAACAGGACTGCCCGCGCCGCACCTGGTGTGTGTTCGATGCGCCCCGCTGCAGCACCTTGCTGGCCAGTTGCCGGGCGGCTGCCCAGGTGGACTGGTCGTCAGCCCTGCAATCCAGGTACGTTTGGTTGGGCGATGCTGATTTGTCAAAAACGGTGAAGTTCTCTCTGCCTACTCAAAGGCAGGACCAGGTGCTGGTGAGTCGTACGAACAAGTGGTTATATGATTAGCATGAAATAACAATGCCGAGCATCGATGCCAAGCATCATGACAATGCCAAGCTCTGATGAGCACATCAATCGTCACACTCGAGCCCTTGCGGCAAGCTGGTCATCATAGACACCACATGCAGTCACCACCATGGCTGTTCCACACGTACAGCGCCTGCACTGCACCCTACTGCCGCACCTGAACGTGTTAATTATCGCATTGGCAGTGTACAGGGCCCTTGCCCCCGCCGCTGAATCTGCTGGGAGTGCCTTGGCCATGTCCGCCACCACAAGGAAGTCACCCAGCAACTGATGCGCCAGGAGGTTCGGGACGGCTAGCTCAGCCACCTGTGTGCGGAGGATCGCAAGTCTGTTGCATGTCACTGTGGCATCCAGCAGCCTTCAGGCACCATTATCAATCTTCAGAGCTCCAGACCCCTCAGGTGCTTCAACAGGTGCCTCACATTGAATAGTCCTGTTATGCACAGTAGGGCTCCTCACGTCAACAATTGACTTTGCCCGATTGCAATGAAATTTTTATCATGTCTCCACTACAGTATACCATAAAAACCACCTTCTGCATATTTGAAACTACTTTTGCATCAAACCTACTTGATATATTGTGTCGCATTGCTGTGCGGCGTTTGGCCGCGCGTCTGCCAGTCAAACGAGCAGCGGCTCTGTCATTCTTTGGCTGACGCAAAAAGTGCTGACCGACCAACCGACTTTGTGAGAACACCAACTCTTGCAGACCGCATTACAAGGCACCAGACCCGGGGCATGTCTACATCATGCATACATCTTGCCTTCTACATAGTTGAATGCCGGTATGCTGAGGGTCGGCACTGACGTGAGGAACCCTAGACAGGTGCTTATAATAAGTCACTAAGACTCTTACGGCAACCATCACCAGATGAATGGTTGAATAAAGGAATGAAGAAATGAGTGCACGCGATATTCAACAGCCCTGCTGTGCACAGCTGCCCTTCACTCCCTGGCACTCCAATGAGGCGCTGCGGTATTACAACCTGACAGCCTACTGTGAGCAATGACAAGTCACTAAGCCTTGGCATGCAATTGATCCGGCAAAAGACACCCAAGTAAAAAAAGATGTTTGCCAGTTCTGGGACAAATCTTGTGTGCGACTCACTAGTGGTGATACGCATTCTGGGTTATCATGAATCCTTATGACGTGTATGGGTGCGATAGTCCGGTGCTGAATGCATGCCCACACTGGGTGATCAGATGCATGCCCACACAGTCATTAGCCCTAACCACAACCATGCATCATGAGCTGCGGTTATGTACAGTGCTGTCTGGTTGGACGTACCTTGAGTGTGTACTGTTTATCAACAGGTGGCGGCTGGATGCCATCGCCCACACCGCCACTGCAGACAGGCGGGCAAAGGCAGGGTAATCGCTAGTGCTTCACAGGAGGGCAGATTAGTTTCAAACAGGGTGGGCGTCAGTGTTGAGTGGCAGCTGCGCTGTCGGCCTGAGCCGGATGTTGCAGCAGATGACTCAAGTGCTGTGATGCTTGACAGTACAACAAGCGGCCTTTCGAGCAAAGAACAGGCATGCGCTTCTTGACAGCGGTGTGGGAGAGCGGCCTGGTGGCTTGCCTGCTGCCACCAACTGCAGCTGCAGAGCACCGAGGGCAGAGCTGTCCACATTCTCTCAGCCCTGACAAAGTCACTGCCTCAGCTAGCTGGTGTGACTCACACTCCGTTGCATGCCATTTCCACGTACAGCCTGTAAATGGCCCCCGGCTGCACCGAGCTGGAGAGCACGTACTGATTGCGTTGGTCCGTCAGACCCTGCATGTCGTAACAACAAGCGCGTGTGCCTGTGTGTGTGACCTGAGCATGCAACGGCACCGAGCTGTGCACAGGGCATGCCTGTGTGTGTGACCTGAGCATGCAACGGCACCGAGCTGTGCACAGGGCATGCCTGTGTGTGTGACCTGAGCATGCAACGGCACCGAGCTGTGCACAGGGCATGCCTGTGTGTGTGACCTGAGCATGCAACGGCACCGAGCTGTGCACAGGGCATGCCAAGGCCATCAGGTGCAAGCGCCGGCACTGGCCAGCCTGTGAGGCACTAGTCAACCAGGGTTAGGGACAGGCAAAGCAGTCAGATAGCAATAGCAGAAGGTGGAAAAGCATGGCACGTAATTATCCTGACATGCCACGGACGCCAAGTAACCGCTGCTTGAGCGGCTCCAGCAAGTGTTTGCGTTGTCATTGTGATACTGAGCTTTAGCTACCTATTAAACAGCTGTGCCCAGCTCTTATGCGGTTCATTCTGAGCTCCGCGCCCACCTGCTGCGGCTGTCCGTCCTCGGCCCACACCATGGCCTCGCTGCCGCTGTCCCATGTGAACAGGAGCGGCGTGCCCGGGGGGACGCCCGTCCAGGACTGGGGCACGCGCAGCTGGAGGCGGAACCTGGAACAGCAATCATGTGACATGCTTGGTGCCGGAGGCATGGGTCACCACAGGTGCACTGTTAAGCATGGTTAAGCATTGAGGACAGGTGCGTGTGGTAGTGCGGGGTTCACTGGTGTGGCAGAAAAGAACAACAATCGCAGTTGCAGTAACAGGGTTCAGTGTTCAAGCAAGGGAAGGCGTCTGAGAGCTCTGCTCACACAAAGCTTGGTGCATGCATTGAGTGATAGGCTGCAATGGCAGGGTGATGATAATGCCTGGAAGCACGTCTCATTTTGCGTATTGAATAACGACCAGCGGGGAATTGACGACATCTGGCTGGCTAGTGACCTTTTGAAGCAGCTGACATCAGCCTAATTCAGCAAACTGGTGCGAGTAGGTTCAGTGGCTTGGAATTGCGTCTGAGCCAGGCCTCACGACATTGATGAGTGATGGCCTGTGCGCGCACCAGTGGGTGCTCCATGAAGGTCCAAAGGAATCGCCAACCTGCACACAACATCACATGAATTCGTTTTCCGCCTGCCATACTTGCCATGCCTCCTGCTCTGCCCCTTACCGGTTGGCCACATGTGACACCATGCCAGCGAGTACGAATCGTATCTGTGCAAACTATAATCAAAAGCCAACTGATCCATGTGCAGTAATGACAGATAGTGGTAAGTAAAAGAAGTTTGTCAGTTCTGGGACAATTCCTGGGAGTACCACTGGAACCAGTGTTGTCCGTGGTGCTCACAGGGGCTGTG
>QAXH01002335.1:0-15160 GCA_004335635.1 Chloromonas sp. AAM2 | reverse complement strand
TACAATGTGTCTCACTCCTTGTTCTGTCCGCTCATCCCTTGCCCCCAGTCTCTGCAGCACGGCCTTTACACTGTGTCTCACTCCTTGTTCTGTCCGCTCATACCTTGCCCCCAGTCTCTGCAGCACGGCCTTTACACTGTGTCTCGCTCCTTGCTCTGTCCGCTCATCCCTTGCCCAGGTTCTGCAGCTCGGCCTTTACACTGTGTCTCACTCCTTGCTCTGTCCGCTCATCCCTTGCCCAGGTTCTGCAGCATGGCATTGACACGATCCAGCAGCTGGGTCAGGGAGGCGACCCAGGGCAGGCGGCAACAAGGCACCTGCACCCGGGCAGCGGGGCAAAGATGACGCCCGCCATGCTGCTGCAGCAACTGCAACAGGTCTGTGTCTGTTTTATGACGGAATCACGGTTTGGTCATCATCATGAAAATCAACCGAAGGGCTTATCAGCGGGCGTGTGGTTGCTACCGACTGCAAAACACACACATCATCATCATCATCATCGTCATTACATGGCTCTTTTCATGGTTCAACCCACGGTACTGCAGCTAGACACAATATCTATCCAAGAATTACGCGCCTGACAAAACACACCTCTTTCTGTTTACAGGAGATGCAGGTACACAAGTTACCCTCTCACACACAGACGGCAACAGCAACGTGGCCAATTCTCCGTCCACATGCCATTATACCTTGTCGTCAACTGATCCTCTGTGTGCCTGCTGCACGTGCAAATGTAGGTTCATGTGAGCAAGTTCGTTTCCACTGAGCACCACGTGTCCCAGCAGCAGGAGGTGCGGGTGCAGCTGGACCAGCTCAAGGGCGTGTCAAGGGGACTCATGCAGTGGCCGTACAACCAGCACAAACTAGAGGTGTGTGATTGAGCGACACGCGATTGGTGGCAGTGGCACGTTCAAAGTCACTTGTGTGTAGCCGTGAGAGGCTGTTGTTGTGGTGAAGACCAAGACCTGCACAACTGGGACCTTAAGTGATGACGTGATCGCAGGCCAGCAACCTAACCTTCCACCTGGGCACACATTCCATCCCCTGTGACGACTTGCCTGGTATGAATATACGATGGAGATATATACAATAGAGATACGTCAGAGATATAGATGGCACTGGTACTTTGTTTGATAGTAGAGGTCCTAGCTGACATTGTAAACACCATCGCCCAACCTCGTGGCCATTGTGTGCCTGGCACAGGAGGCTCGCCTGGCTGCCGAGGTGTCCACCCTGCGTAGTGAGATAGCGCGGCTGCGTCAGGACTGCGGCACGTGCGAAGACGCCAAGGCGGCACTACAGTCTGTGTGGCAGCTCACAGACGCAGCAGGTGAACTACATTACGATATGGATCTTGTTAAGTAACCCAGTTCGCAGTGCACGGCGTTTTGCAAGGCGCTGACCGTGATTTATTGACTGACTTTCGCGTTCCTTCTTTCTATTGTTTGTGGCATGCAGGTCACAGGCAGCGGCTGCTCAACCGGCTCATCATGCAGCTGCTGACGGACAGAAAGCACATCAGCGACCGGTGGATGGAGGAGGATCAATCGCATCTGGTAGGTAAAGCCATCGGGCAGGACTAGAGTAACAGCGCTGCGACTGCTCTCATCACGCCCGGCGGATGTTGAATCAGATTGAATCGTGAACGTGCTTGCGTTTGGTTCGTCAAGGTGAAGGTGTTGATTTTGGTTTTGGACTGGAATGGGCTTGCTGGGCTGTGCGATGGTGTGCCAGTGGCAGAGGCAGAGCTTGATGTGAAATCACATGCAAAGAAATACGACGATGATGAGTGAGGCAGCACTGACCGCATCATGTACGCAGACATGGTCACAGCAGCACTTGCCCCAGGCGTGCGTCCTGCTCCGAGACCATACCAACGGCATCGTGGACCTTTTACTCAACGAGTGTGATCGCGCCACTGACGCACAGCAGAGTCAAACACAGCCGTACAGAATTGTCACGCTACGAGGACAATCGCAGGGAGGGTCGGAAACCTTGGACGCAGAAGCACCGACGTTGCAATTGTTCGAGCAGAGTCTTCCGTTCGTGGGTGTTCAAGTGGCAAGGCAACAAGTGGGATCGGTTACAGGCACGGGCATCACGCCTGTTCGGACACGCGTGGGCGCGCTCATGCCGTCGACGTCTTCTCACAGCGTGTCGCAGACGGTTGCAGCATTGAAGGCGACATGTGCATTGGACGTCTTGGCGCCGTTGCGCTGCCCCGGAGCGCTTCTGAGGACATTCAGCGGTGAGTGGCGGTGTGTAACTGTTGGATTCTGTGCGCATATCAGAACGTCGGATAGTGTGCAATCACGCATACGCCTTTAGCATACACGTTCGCAAAGGTGCTGCAGTTGAAATGTTTTCTGTTTGAAGAAGCTTGAATGGCCTTCTGCCTGTCAAGTCAACCAGAGTGCATTTGCATGTCCGCAGATCACCAGTCGCAGCTGCGCGCATGGCGCATGTGGCTGGAAATCGCGCGTCCCTGGAGCGAGTCGAATCAGGCGCGTGTCGCTCAGCATGCGGCGCAGCAACAGCGCGTACACGAGCTGGTTGTGTCTGTACGTGCGACGGACAGAAACAAGAGGTGCGAGGCCTCATATCAGCTCTCAGAGTGCCGGCAACACCAGCCAGGATGCCAGAGCCTGCCTGCGAATGTCAACAATATCCTGTCTCTTGTAAAATGATGAGTGGTTCGTGGCTGAAGAAGCACACACTAAGTGTGTGTGTAAGGCTGAGCAGCTGGAAACAACCATGTGCAGCCCTTTGAGCGCCTGCCTGGACAAGTGGGCCTGTCTTGCCCTCAACGTGCTTCCTTTTTGCACTCCACCTGATCTCTCACTTGTAACTGTCAGGTGTGCCTGTCCTATCTTTTTCATGATCAGGTGTGCCTGCCTGGACATGTGGCTGGCCAAGGCGCGCGAGGGGCTCGAGTTCATCGAAACAAAAGTGCGGCAGAACCTGGAGGACTACAAAACAGTGCCTGCGGTCAAGCTGCTGCCAGACGTGCAGGTGAGGGAGCAGGCACAGCGTCCATGCAGTGCAAATGTTGTTGCCCTGTGCTTTGGAGGGATGCTTTGTGTACGTCAGGTACGAATTCAGCTGGTAACCCATGTGATTGAAGCGGCCCTTTGGTCCATTGTTGTTGTTGCTGTTGTTTACGTGGCCGTCAGTTTGGAAAAGAAAACTGCTGGTAACCTACGGGTCGCTCAGAAGCACTGTTACCCTCCCCTGTGCTGCCTTGTGCAGTTCGCTGGTCTGAATGCGCTCGAGTGGCTGACCGTCATCCAGGAGCTGCACTCCAGCATAGCGGAGGCTGAGAAGCAAGCAGGCAGCAGGCAGCCCATCAGGCCGATGGCCCCTTCAATACCCACAGCTGACAAGCAGAGCCGACCCTGGTAGTGGATCTTTTCCTTCGCTGTAAGGTGGCAGCATGCTTGTTGGACTGACTGTCAATTGTTGCTAAACGTACTGGACATGGTCCCGGTTTCTGGTCTGTGGGAGTGTATGCTGATCTGGTCAGCAAAAAAAAAAGATGTTTGCCAGTTCTGGGACAACTCTTGGGAGTACCACTGGAACCGGTGTTGTAAGTGCCCGTTGTGTGGAGCAAGTGTGAGCCTTGGGATGCAATTGGCCACCACAGGCAGAGCCACCACGCATGGTGCGCAAGACTGCTGCCAGCACGCGGTACAGCAGGCGGCGGCATGGCATGCTGGGCAATGCTGTCGTGCCTGATGCTGTGAGAAAAGCGTTTGGGCATCTGTGCATCGTAGAAGCAGCTAGTATGATCAATAGCAAGGTACTGCATGTCGCCGGCCCCTTACGGCTCCCCACAAGGCCACGCTATAACAATGGCAAAAAAACACATGCGACTTGTATGTGGCCTGCGTGCGGCGTGCCTCAGACCACCCATACAAGCCAAGTGTCGTTCATTGCCCTACCACGCTTGGTGCCTCTTCATGTGCCAAACTTCTTTGTGCTGGACAAGTAACTATGCTCAAAGAGGACTGGGATGATGGCTGGTCCCCTGTCGTGAACAGAATTAACGTTTGTTTGTATGGAGTGTTTGAGAGACCAAGGGTACACTGCACACCTGCTGCAGACATCGATGCCTGTGACTGACACTGTTGAAAAAAAAAGTTTGCCAGTTCTGGGACAATCTACGTATCCCGCACTGGCAACAGTGTGGTGCCATGTATGTCCTGGATGCTTTGCTGCACACTTCGTCCAGAGTGTAGAGGAGTCAAATGAGTGCCAGTCCTGACAATCCTCGTGAAAATCGTTGAACACTTTTGAAATTAGACCTGTGATGCAAACTTACACCGGTGTACAGCTGACTTTCTAACAAGCCAGCTTAAGGGAATAGTAACCCCATTGGGTTGCAGGTCTGCTTTGTAATCCTTTTACGTAAGGATTTCTCATTACAGCGAGTTCCAGTTGACGCCCCTGTGCAGCTCGGGTATGTTAATTGGTGATGATTGGTAAGCACTTGATGGTACATCCTTAGGCCATGTGCAGAGGCACTGCAATCGGCTTGGCCTGGGCCCTCAAGCAGACAAGTCAGGCAGTCAGATTAGCTGCGTGTTCCGTGTGCAAGAGGGCTCTTAGAGCTGATCGGATTGGGTCAGCTGCAGACCCGTGTCCGGTGTGCCCGTCACCCAGGCCGATGGTTAGGAGTTTTCACGTTCACGTGAGTGCTGCCGTGCTAGTGTGACAGTGAACCAGGCTCAGCACAGAGTACACAATGTTACGAAGTGCATCAGACAGAAGGGTTGAGACCAGTCCATCGTTGTATAAACATGTCCGACCATAGGTTGATTGATTTGTTACATCAGGAAAGCCATCAAAGGACAGGGGACGGGCTGTATACCGCCCTGACCTACCCTGAGCAAGAAAGGAGAAGAAAGGCAGGAACAAAGGCAGAAAAAGGCCCAAAGGCAGAAAAAGCAGGAACGAACAAGGCAGAAAGGAAGGCAACAAGCCATGAAAAACAGGAACAGAGCACAGAACGTGCATTCAAAGCGGGTTAGTCCAAGCGCCATAATCAAGGTGCCCATGCAGACCATAGGTGGCGTTGGTCTGTCCCTACAACAGGCTGACCCTGTCCGACTGTTAGTGAGAAAGCAAGACTACAACTACTCAGAGCTTTGCTCACACACAACCAGTTGTAAGGTGTCTCCACGTCACCCTATTCTGAGGTACACAGAGGTCTCAGGACCTTTACCCTAGCCTAACCTAGCCCTCAAAACAATGTCGCGTTTGGGATTATTCGGCATCCCGGCTGCGTGGCTGGGCTGCAACATCACTGCCGCAGCCATGATATGCAGGTACCGCCCCAGCCATACTGGGCTGCTCGTGCAGAAGATGCATTTCGCTGCTGAATGGCTGTTTCATGTCACACTTTGTCAAGGTGTCCAACCCGCTCGTGTCAGAAGATGCGATTGTAGCCAATAGGACGTACATGATTCCGACATAAGGTTGAGCTCCCTCTCTGGCGCAGCTTTTTGGAATCATTAGCTGGCCCCCCCCTAACCTTTAGTTGAAATGGCCGAGGACTCGGAGGAGAAGCACATTCTGCGGATGATGATAACTACGGATAATCATCTGGTAAGCACTGGCAATTGTGGGGGCAGATGTGAGCAGCGGGCCGGTTTGGGCATTTAATCCGTGCTGCGAGCGCTGCGCAGGGCGTTTGGGAGAAGGACGAGGTTCGCAAGAATGACAGCTTCCAGGCCTTCGATGAGGTGCTACAGAAGGCTGTTGATATGAACGTGGACCTTGTGCTGCTGGGTGGCGACTTGTTCCATGAAAACAAGCCATCGCGTACCACCGTGGTGAAATCGATCTCCTCCCTCAAAAAGCACTGCCTCAAGAAGCGGCCCGTTCTCTTCCAAGTGCTCAGCGACAGGACCAAGAATTTTGTCAGCGGGTGGGTTGTACGTGCAACAAGACGACTCCAGGATGGCGAACGCTGCCCATGACGCGGTTGCATGGGGTGACAAAACCCTACCCCATGCCCCATGCATGATGCCGACCCTTTCGCTACCCCTCACTGCATCGCAGAACAGTGAATACTGAAGATCCCAACCTCAGCATTGGTTTGCCAGTGTTCACTATCCACGGAAACCATGATGATCCCACAGGTGCTGACAACTTGTCAGCAGTGGATATCTTGTCCAGCTGTGGGCTTGTCAACTACTTTGGCAAAGTGGTGGGTGTCTCTTAGGCATAACGTGCAGCTCTGGCTGGTGTGGGCAGCCTTGCAAACACAGGTGTGGAAGCAGCGGCAGCAGAGGCTGCAGCACCAGAAGCGTCAGAAGCAGCACAAGCAGCAGCAGAAGCAGGGGCACATTGAGCAGGAGCAGCAGCACCAGTAACCAACGATTGGAGGACAAGACGGCAGTGAGCATGCAATGGTATCCCACATGGAATTAGCCTGGCGAGGGCAGCAAGCGCAGCATTGAGCAGCGAGCATGTCACTGTGGGCGGGCACTGTGAGCATGTCACTGTGCGGCCGGGGCAGTCTGCAAGACGGCTACAGTAGTGTCATGGCCTTGTCACGATAGGCCAGGCCAGCCCAGCATGGTTGGGCTGCATGAATAGATTTCCATACAACAATCATCATTTTCCAGCAGCACGCACCAGTTAGATATGAATCATGGCACGGAGGAGCTCACGGACAGGCAGGTCAGGCCAACCTGTTGGCATTTCAAAGGCCGCACCAGCTCCAAACGCAAAGCTGGATGCATTGCCATCTTCCAATGATGATCAAAGCATGATGGCGAGTCAAGCAATCAAGCCGTGCCTTGTATGGGTGCATGCAGTTGATTACGCCAGGCGCGACTGCCAGCACTTCCACGGGCAATATCGACATCTCACCCGTGCTGCTGCGCAAGGTAGGGACAGCACATCCTTTGAAATCTTGGGCAACCCTGTGAGCACAAGGGCACGTTCGATGTTCATGTGACACACCTCGGAGTGTTTGTACTTGATCTTTTTTCTCATTGACAATTGGCTTTGCAGCAATGCCCACTTGCTTTGTCAGTGCTGATGTGCGGAATGCCATGTGCCATGAATGCCATGTGCATCACGCATGTGCAGGGTGACACGCGTGTGGCATTGTACGGTTTGGGTAACATCCGCGATGAGCGGTTGGGGCGCATGTTCAACACAGCAGGATGTGTCAACTGGTGGGTCCGTCCATGCCAATCAGGTCCATACCAGGGGTGGCAGAGGTTGCATGGTGCCATGGGCTCCGTGGGCTACATGCGTTTCATGTTATGAGTTTCATGCCATGGGTTAGGCAGGCCATGGGTTGGGCATGCCGCGTGCAGTCATGCCAGCAGCTTTGGGACGCACATGGGCAGAGCAGTGAACAGTCACCATGTTGCCAGCACATGCAAGCCGCGTGGTACTACATGGCTTCAGATTAGGTCACATGGTATCACATGGAGCAGTCACGAAGCAACTGCCGGTCAATGCCTTGTTACGCAAGCACAGGCTCATGTGGCTAGGACCTGTCCCATGATGATGACATGTCTGCAGGGCTCGTCCTGAGAGCACGCCTGACTACCCCCTGGACGACTGGTTCAACCTGTTCGTGCTGCACCAGAACAGAGTGCAGCACGGGCCGCAGGTACGGAGGCAAATTGCAAAGACTGGTAAGCTTGCACGAACAAGTAAGCTTGTACGACCAAGTAAGCTTGTACGACCAAGTAAGCTTGCATGAACAAGTAAGAAGCTAATATGAGCGAGGTGGGCTTGCAGGAGGGCTGAGCAAGAGAGGGATAAGGAATATGATCTAATAGACAGGTGTAGACTGGTGCAGACTGGTGTAGACTGGTATAGATTGATACAGATTAATAGATTGGTATAAGTGACTGTTATACTGGGGTTGTATTGTGGAAAAAGAAGTGCAGCGTGTTCATGGCAAGTGTAGTGGATGTTTGTTAGGCCTGACCAGGCCTGCGAGGTCGACATACAGTTTGTTGCAGCTTGAAAGCATCTGAGATTGCATAGAGGCTGGTATGGTGGATGCTTGTTAGGCCTGACCAGGCCTGCGAGGTCGACATGTTGCAGCTTGGAAGCATCTGAGATTGCATAGAGGCTGGTATGGTGGATGCTTATGAGGCCTGACCAGGCCTGCGAGGTCGACATGTTGCAGCTTGGAAGCATCTGAGATTGCATAGAGGCTGGTATACTATATTATGAGCATAAGATGCAGCATCGCCATGGCACAAAAAGCCAAGATCAAAGGGGTGTTGCCTGTTGGCGTGGAGCACACACAGCATCTGTGAGGCATCGTGCTCCCCGCGGGGCTGCAACCCCTGCATGTTTGCTTTGCACTGTTGACACCTGATTGCTCAGCCTATCAGCATGAACAAGCGCTCCCAATGTTAATTTTGCGGTGCCGTCTGCTGTGCTGGCGCTGCTGCAGGCTAAGAACTGCGTTCTAGAGTCCATGCTCCCTTCGTTCCTTGACCTCATCGTTTGGGGCCATGAGCACGAATGCAAGCCTGACACAGAGGTGAGGGCAGCCTGCGTTGTGTAGCAAGTCTGATTAACGTCGCTTGGTAAGGCACCAGTTTTAAATGCTTAACACTGAGTTATTGATTAATAGTTGATGCTCAGTACTGCAAGTGCTGCGTAATGGTCAGGCATTTGTTGTTGTTGTTTACATGGCCTTTGGTCCGGGGAGTAATGCTCAGCAGGGGATGGTCAGGCATTGGCATCACCTTAGGATGTCTGTGCTATTGTCACAATGGCACGCTAACACGCCGTAGGGGTCACCTTGGCACTGCGTGTGTACCGTACCGCCACGATTTTCTTTACCGACACAGTTGTTTACCGATGCAAAAAAAGGCCATTTATTTTTTGGGCAAACACGATTTCTATAAACACGATTTGTAACGGAACTTTACCGAATTTTTCTCCGAGCCACTCTGAAAACAGCAGATCTTACAGCACGTCACAGGGAGTGATTCTCGTGTCACAGTCTTGCTAATATTGAAAAGTCAGCTCTTGCCAGGTCTAGAGCTCATGCTCACGCGGTACCATGGGCCATGTCACGGCCCATGCAAGAATTGATCGTACAGGTATTGACAGTTTCATGTCTCTTCGTCCGAGGCCTTATCCTCTGACATCTCAATCTCTGACATCTCGTCCTCTGACAACTCAGCCCGAGTGCGCTGCCCGCCGCCACCACGACCCCTGCCGGCTGCAGCAGAGCCCCTGCCTGAACTCCTGCCGGCGCCCCTGCCAGCGCCCCTGCCAGCTGCAGCAGCGCCCCTGCCTGCACCCCTGCCGGTTGCAGCATTGCCCCTGCCTGCACCCCTGCCAATGCTCCTGCCCCGACCCCTGCCACCCACTGCCGGATCCATGTAGAGGTCCATATCAATGGCGGGGGCAGGCGCAGGGCCAGGTTTGGCCAACTTTTACCGAATTCCGACAAAAGTCTAAACCATGTCGGTAAAGAAAATCGTGGCAGTACGGTTATAGAAGAAGATGGCGCAAAGATCAAAGATGGTGTAAAGATCTGTGCAGTTGTGTGCTTTCATATTCACGTGCAAGCTCGGCCTTGTGGCCTGAAGCAACTTGTGCGAGAGACACAGGCAATGTTCTGGGCAGCGCAAGCAGCCAGGGCTCCAGGCAGAGTTTGCACTCTTTCTGAGATTCTGAGACGCCAGGCAGTCAGAGCGAGCTATTGGCTGTCTTTTACGTACCATTTACGCCGCTTTGCTGCTGCCAGCAAGTGCCTTGGGTGTTCTCCTGCTAGCTTTGGCTCAAGATGTGACGGCTTCTCTTATGACAGTGCAAGTGTAACTCAACTGAACACAGCGACCAACATGTCTCCTGTGTGCCCCTTCCTCGCTTTGTTTTCTTGGTCAGGGCAGGGCAGGCTGGTGCCTGCGCTGTCCCACGTCCTGCGCCACTGTCCCCACTCAACAGACATGCCGGTGTGTTCGTTGGCTGTGCACGCAGCCCTCCCGCAGTGTCTCCACCCAGGACGCGCCCACCCTGATCCTCCAGCCCGGCTCCACGGTGGCCACTGCCCTCAGCGAGGGGGAGGCAGCCAGGAAGCACTGCTTCGTGCTGGAGGTGCTGGGGAACAGCTGGAGAATCGTGAGTGACAGCTCTGCTAGTCGCGGGGTTCGGGGACAGTCCCTAGGTCAAAGAGAAAGTGGCCTAATCCGGGCGACATGCCAAAACTAGCACCTCACTGTCACCATCACGCGAACACTATGAGAGGTCATAGGTACATCAGGTGGCGGCTTGGACAGGTGTGATCGCACCTCTAAGCAGTGATCTGTACAGCCACAACCCTTACAGAGCCATCCTGACATGCACCTTTTACACCCTGGATGGTACATTTCTACACCTGGGATGGTACCTTCCTACACCTGGGATGGTACCTTCCTACACCTGGGATAGTACCCTTCTACACCTGTCGTTATACAGTTGGTGTACTCTAGTGTCCCAGGTGTATAAGGCACACGTCAGTCGACTCTGAAAACGTTGTGGCTGTGCTGATTCCCCTTGGCATGCACACCAGTACCAGGATAGGCACCATGAATGCAGGATCTGTGCAATGGATAACATCCAAGGCACTGCCGTTTGAATACCAAGGTCTCTGCTGGGCTGTCATCTTGTTTTCGTCTCAATATGCCATGTTCAGTGGACTGTTAGTCTATGAATCAGGTTGGTATATCTTCACCTCTTGCTTGACCCGCTCTTGTAGACAAGCAAAACTTCGTGTTGTGGACAAAGAAGGTTGTTGAACAAAGAAGGTTGTGGAACAAAGAAGGTTGTGGAACAAAGAAGGTTGTGGAACAAAGAAGGTTGTGGGACAAAGAAGGTTGTGAGACAAAGAAGGTTGTGGAACAAAGAAGGTTGTGGGACAAAGAAGGTTGTGGAACAAAGAAGGTAGCTGGAGGAGTCTCGTCTTTGTCAGAGAAACTGCTTATCTTAGGGACGGCATCACTCGTTGGTTTCACACGCCCCCTGTGCGCCTTGTGCTCGTGTGTGTGTCCAAGCTCTCGTCCGCCTGCTCTGCAGCAAAAGCACAGCCTTGACAGCCAGCGTCCCTTTGCGTTTGAGACGGTGGTGCTGCGGGACGTCACGCGCCCTGAGGTGCTCAGGGCCGAGGACCAGGAGGGGATCACGGCGTTCCTAGAGGGAAAGGTAATAAGAACGTGGACAAAGGTTGGGCAGCATGAACATCTGTTGGGGGGTCTGTAACAACAGATAATGTGTGCCTTAATAAGGGGAAGTAAGGCTTTCCTAGAGGGTAAGTGTATTTGTAACATACATTGTACCTGCAGCAGCGGCAGGTAAAAGTAGCGAGTCCTTTTCTTTTCTTCTTCGATCGGAAAGGGTTGAAGAAAGATTTGGAGTAGGTGACAAGGCTACACAAAGGTGACAGCGGTGGGATGTGTGGCGGTTGGGGGCAGTGCGGGAACAGTGCGGGGACTCGATCATTGACAAGGTAAAGAAATATCTGCAAAGGATTGGTGCTCAAGATGTGCGAGCAAATGGCGCACGTGTTTGAATCACGGCCTGGAGGCAGGCACAGGACATGAGGGGTTATGATTGTGGCGGATGGCGGGGCAAGCCTTGCGCTGATTGGGAGACCAGCCAACCCTCTGGCTGTCAGTCTATGATTACCTGATCACTGTCACACATTTCTTTCCTTTCCTTCCGTTGCTTTCCTTTCCATGCATACCCGTTTTGCTTTGCGCTCCAGGTGAATGACATGATATCCAAGGCCACCACGGACAGGCAGCCAGCCCCAGGTAGCTCGCCCATGCTCCCCCTAATCAGGCTAAGGGTGAGTGTTTGGGGCAGCAAAGCAGCACTAATGCATGTTTTGATAGCAGCGAGATAGCGTTTGCTGGCACTCAAATGGCATTTGTGGGCTCCAAGGAAGCGCCAAACAACAGGTTGAGTGAGGTCGTTGATCAACCTCAACTAAACCAAACTATGGAAGTAAGAGTGGTGTTGGTATCTACTTGTGCTGACCCCAGGAGTGGATATGCAGCAGGCAAACCGAACAGTGATGTACAAAGCCGTTCTGTCATTTGATGACAGGGTGGTTTGTCCGTTTTTTCCTGTTTTCCTGCTCAGGTTGACTACACCGGCTTCACCACCATCAACGCGCAGCGGTTTGGTCAGAAGTTTGTGGGCAAGGTGGCCAACCCACACGACATGATCACTTTCACAAAGGCCATGACAAAGAGGTGCATGGGATGTCATTCGGACATGCTGTCAAATTGTTGTCAAGCATCCAACAGCAACTGTGGATGGGCAGGGGAGCTGTCGCAGGATATCGAATTTATGACCTCAGGGCGTTTGTACATGCTTGCACAAGGCTAGCGCCTGCTGGTTAAGTGCTGGCATGCATGACTGATCGCATCAGCCGCCGCCATCTCACTTCAGACATCAAACACGAATGAACCACTAACAAGGGCTGCTGGTTTGCACTGTGATGTTGTTACCTATTTGCAGGGTAAAGGCAGAGGGCGGTCCTGTGGGGCGTGTGGATGAAGACCTGCTCAGGCCTGAAGCCCTGGACCAGGTGGGGGGACACACAAGCAAACAAATGCTCTTTTGGGTCTTTTGCATTCTGATTCACGTTCTGTCAGGAGAGCACACCCTTCAAGCAGTCTTGACGGGTGTGCTTCTTTGGATATCTTCAGCCGAACGATGGGGACCAGGCAGGAGTACAGACTGCAGATGCTTCTTGGGGTCGTGTTGCATCTGTGCGCAAGATCATCAAAGTCGGCGAGTCAGATTTGGAGGGAGTGCTTGTTTGAATGCCTTGCGCCCACCCAGTGCACACTTGCTGCACGTTTGCTTGTTTGGGCTCCGCTAGAGGTTGGGCCCCATCTTGTGCAATGCAATGCATGTGTCGGCAGCTGTTTTATTAATTCGTTACATCAGGGAAGACATCAGAGTAGTTACCTCAGGGTAGCGGTGGTTTCGTCTTGGCAGCTGACACATTCATGTCGATGCGTTGCAGGCGCGCATTGAAGACCTCATTGCTGAAAACCTGCAAGAGAAGCTCAAGGTGAGGCAAATCTGTGTATGGTGTGGTATGGTATGGCATGTTGACATTGCTGCCGATTTGTTGCTCGGAACCTAAGCCACATGCTGACCCTTTGCCTACCAGGGAATTCAAGAAACGCATGTTTGAGCTGCGTTCACGTTGTGCTGTTTGTGCACCATGCTTTGACCTCTGTGTTCTTTGTTCCCTGAAGTTGCCTTCTGTTGCTCAGGGTTGCTCAGGGTTGTTAGGTTGACGGTATCCAGCCTCGTCTCTTGCATGGGCTTGCTAGCTCATGCGCACAGTGCATGTGGGCCCCCTGGTGTAAACTGATGCTCTCGGGCAAAAAATATCGCGTACCATGTGGTGCCTGTGCCCACCTGATTAATCAAACAAATACATCATATAGTCATCAAGCTGCACCTCACCGCGTGCTGTGTAGCCTGTCAGTAACGTGCGTGTGACCTGGTTGCGGTCTGTTTATGTGTTCAGTTGCTCAAGGAGGAAGAGCTCGGCTTAGCACTGCACAATTTCGTGGAAAAGGACGAGAAGGTGGGCTCATGCGAGGGCTGTGTAGGTAGCAGTGCGTGTCGCGAGTTGCCAATCAACAGATTGTACACATGGTGCTTCGCGCAAGTCTGTGTGTTGCTAACCGCCAAGTCGGCGTGTTGGTTGTCAAGTCGGCGTGTTGGTTGTCACGTCGGCATGATATGCCACTTGACGGTGGACTGGACGTATGCCGGTGTGGCAGCTCTTGTATGCAGCAGGAGCGCCCATCCTTTCAGTCTTGTCAGTCTAGTCGTATTCAATCGTCTTTCAATCTTCTTGAATTGGAATTGTTGTGAACCCGGCATGTCATTCCGCATCATCACAGAGGTGGTTTGATGGATTAAAAACGAGCATGCGGGTGTCTCAGTGACGCCTTTATTTGCAACATGGATATCCCTCCTGGTCCGAACCGAGCAATTGGTAGTTTGTACCACACTCAAAGCGTGGCTGGCAGGCCTCCTTGCTGAAGTCTGTCTTTGAGCCGGTGTGGCGGGTAGAAGTGTTCTTGCTTGTTGTTTGTTTGACAGGGTGCCCTAGCTGAGTGCGTAATGAGTGAGCTGGATGCGCGGCTGCGGGGCACCGCCACTAGGAAGGTGCTCGCCATCAAGACGTCGGACAACGAGCTCAGGGAACAGTTCGCAGCAGCGGCTGTAGAGGATAAGTATGAAAAGGTAAGGCCTTGCAAGCCACCTGGTATTGTGCACCACTCTCACTTTGCCGTGATTGCGCCCAGGCACACACCTATATTTGACAACACTTCTGATGCTGCTCAACAACAGTTCCCATGCTACAAATTTGGAGATTCTGACAACTTTCTTAATTCTGACTTTTCGTTACTATATGTGACAATTGCCATGATAATCAAACGCTTTGTGAATGCAGCGCATCATGATGCTCTTGTGCAGGGTTCGCCCGCCAAGGCCGGCCTGACCGTCTTCGTTGGCGCAGCCTTCATTCATCAACGATGTTGTCATGCAATGCGCGCAGGTGTCTCCAAGGAAGGCCACTCTACCCGCGACTGGCGGGGATGGCGGGGACACGTTCGATGACGACATGTTGGGGGGCGGCGGGGAGGGGGAGCGGCCCACAGCCAAGGGCAGGAAGGCAGCGGGCGCGGCCAAGGCACCCACACAATCAGCAAAGTGAGTGTCAGGAGGTTTGTGTGTGTGCGTGCGTGCGTGCGGCATTGGGAGTATGTTTTTGCGCTGTAGGTGGAACGAACAGGACTCAACAGCACACAGCAAACAAACAGGAGTGTCAAGCCCTCTGCAGCAAGCTTTTGTGTAAAGCCGTCACCGTGATGAGAAGAGCGAGACAAGGTGATCCGAACTGCCTTGACCGTCGTAGTCCGTAGCCTGATAAGGATTGGCATGTCGTGCTGCTTCTGAAGGGAGTGGTATTTCGATGTCAATCAGGCAAGGCTTGCCATGCGGTGGTGTCAGCAAGGGGTGGTCATGTCCATACTGGTTGGCCAGCTCATAACATGCAATATGAGTGGCTGTGTCTGTGCGCAGGGGCAGAGGCAGAGGCCGGGGCACGGCTGCCCTCAAGGCGACGCAGGGTGGGGCG